>PVKU01008063.1:0-78354 GCA_004027475.1 Anoura caudifer | reverse complement strand
ATGGTCTGCTCCGGTGCTGTGGTTGTGCATTGAAGGTGGGGGGAGAGTAAATTACTTTGATATTCCAAAGTTCCTGTCATCAGGCATGTTACTGTGGATGCAAAAAACAGATGACAGGCTCAGTTAACGGAAACATTGACCTTTGTTAGGGAAAAATACTGGCCTAGGACATGACTATGTGCCTTGAACCTATTTTAGTTGGCAAGTTTTAATTTCAGATCATCCTATGTGGTTACTTTAGGTCTCTGAGTTTGTAAGGCTGCCAGGCAGGCCTCCCCTGAGCTTGTCAGGGGGTAAGTCTGTGGCTCCCTTTTTTTCCTACAGAGGTGCAGCGGGGAAAATCCAGAGGTCATTTGGTGGGGTTTCTGTGAAACCTGATTAGGATTTGGCCTGGCTTCTGGGCACCCTTATGCCTACCCCCTTGTCTTCCTTCTCGCTTCTTGGATCTGTTGGTCTCAAACTTGAGAATGTATCAGAATCACTTGGAGGGCTTATTGAAACGCCCATAGCTGAACCCCCAGAGTCAGTTTCTGATTCAGCCGCAGCTCTGGCTGGTGGGGGGGGGGAATTGGGGGGGGCGGTTCTGAGGATTTGCATTTCTAATGAGCTCATAGGTGATGCTAAGGCTGCTCCTCTAGAGAGCTCATTTTTTAAAATTTTATTTATTTATTTTTAGAGAAAGAGAAACATCGATGTGTGAGAGTTACATCCACCAGTTGACTGACCCACAACCTAGGCATGTGCTCTGTTTGACTTTGAACCAAATGGTCAACCTTTTGGTTTGCCTGCCCCTGGCCTGCACCCAATCCACTGAACCACGGGAGCCAGGGACAGAGATTGCGCTTTTCTGAGAAACACTGCCCTGCAGCTGCAACGGCAATTTCCATTTTGTGAACCAAAGGTGACCTTGAGGATAGAATGCAAGTCCTGAGGGTTTGTTCAACATAAAGGTAGAAGGAGTCTGGGTTTCTGAAATTAATTTCATGATATTGTGATTCATCTTAAGAAATATTTGCTCTTTGTGCAAGATAACTTGGGAGAGATAAAGGTGTCTTTTGTTATGTTAATGAGGTGACTGGGAATGCCCCAGGGCACCTAAAGGTGGGGCTGGTTGCCAGGGGAACCGGTCAGGTAATTACAAGGTTGGAACTGTCAGTCCCACCCCTCAAACTCTGGGGAGGGGAGAAGGGCTGAGTCAGTGGTCAATGATCCGCAACTGAATGAATCACACCTGTGTAATGACATCTCTGTTAAAAACCCAAAGGGGTTCCAAGAGTGTCTGGGTTGGTGAGCACAATGAGATTCTGGCAGGGCTTGGAGCTCTGAGCCCTTTTCCTATACCTACCTTTTGCATCCCTTCATCTGCCTATTGAGTTGTGTTCTTTACTATCCTTTGCAATACACCAGTGATCTAGTGAATAAAATGTTTCTCTGAGTCTTGTGAGCCTCTCTAGCAAGTTCAGTGAACCCTAGGAAGGGATTGGTGGAACCTCCAGTTGATAGCCAGTAGGCCAGAAGCACAGTTGGCAGCCTGGACTCATGAGTGGCATCTGAAACTGGGGGGGTAGTGGAGGGGGCAGGGGACAGTCTTTATCCCGTGGGGTCTGATGCTAACTCCAAGGAGGCAGTGTCAGAATTGAGCTGAATGTTGGGGGGGGGCAGGGGGGAAGCAGCCCTCTCTCATGGTAAACTTGGGTACTGAACCCTTGAACTTAGAACCCTCCTACCTGCCCAGCATTCCTTTTCCTGAGAGAAAATAATTCTTTTGTCCTTTTAGGTTTTCTACTGCATGCAGCTGAATATACTCATATTTAATACAAACGCCTCAGGCCATATTGACTATTTCCTTCCTCCTACTTTTTAAAAAATCCCAGGGTTTCATTTCCTTTTTTTCCTCCAAGTGAACAGAATATCAGAGTGTGACTTTAAACTGAACTCTGACAATGAAAGCCTTGAATCCTTACATTAAATTCACCCCCATGAGTTAAGACTATCTGTGAATCAGTATGTGTCTTGATTATTTTATAAGAGATTGTGCACCCCACACCCTGAGAACCGAGATGGCAATACAAGGCATTCCTCTCACAACAAGTGAACTGTCCCCTGGATGGAAGTGAGAGGAAGTCCAAAGTCCTATACTCCTGACACCCCATGTAGAATTTCACTCTCCCAATGGAATCGGTTGGGATCAATGGTGTGACATCTGTCTCTTATTCATAAGCACAAAATAACAAGGCAATGAGCACTTCCCAGGTGTCACCCTGTCTGTCTGATTAAGGCAGGAAAACCATGCTGTGTTGAAGTTCCTGCAATGAAAGTTTCTTTTGTATAATTACACTCTTTTTAAAGACTCTTGGTTAAAACTGAGAATTTGGTATGCTTGCTCTTTGAAACATATTTTTATCAAAGATTAAGAAAAGACATGACTAAGTCACAAATATGGTAACAGATGCTTATGATTGGCTGTTGCCATGCATCCTTAATTTCTGCTCTGGTTGATATAATTAAAAGGGTCAAAACATTTATCCCTCACCCACACATTGTCAGTTGCCTGGCGATGATGCGTGTGGTTTACGTGCAGAAAGAAGGCAGACCCTGCTTTGCCTGTCTCCATCACAGAAGGTACATTAGCTCCAGGGCAATTGACTGTGGATAATTGCTGAATTCCACCTGTAGGCTGAGGGCTGAAAGTAGTGCAGTAACATCAGGCACTGGAAATTCATTTTGTCTCAGGCTACATGCAGGGGAAGGCTGCATCCGCAGATGAGGTTGTATCCCAGGTACTGTTTAAAAGCGGAGTATGTAGGAGGAAATTTTAAAAAATCTCAAACACTAGTCTTACAAACCAAAACTTAAAAATGATAGGCAAATCTTGCTGTAATAAAGCATTTCACTGATTTATTTATTTATAGAGCCATTCTCCACTTTCAAATTAACCTGCAGAAAACAAATCATTAGTCCTAGAACTTTCTAAGATGCTGTAAGCTGGCTAGGGATCTCAACCAGCTGAGCCTGCACAAAAGCACACATTTTACTCTGCCCCCCACCCCCATCACTCCCCCCGCCCTCACCACCCTGATTCCTCAGGTCTGACCCTCTGCCAAGAGGACTGAAGCCCGAGGGAAAGTGACTCCCGAATCCATAGGAGACGGTGAGCTGACCAAGGGGTCATGAACATGGCAGGTTGTGTGGTTGTCACTTTAATTCAAGCAGAATTAAATCCCTCATGAATAGAAGGGTCAGGTAGAGCAAGTCACGGGCTGACAATCTAGGGTTTGTTTTGTCATTGTCCTTGTTGTTGTTTTAGCATGGTAACACCGACTATGCTGACCCTTCTCTAGGAGTGTGATGAGCATCTGGCAGCGCCCAAGTAGAGGCGAAGCACTTCTCTCTACCCCCAGCTCACCTGTACACTCCCAGACCTCTGATACTTAGGACCTCTCTCCTTTTCTTGTTTTTTTACATAGGGTGTGGGGAGGGTGGATAAAGTCCACGGGAATAGGTTAGCAGGGGTTCCAGCATAAGTTGCAGGCACAGCATGGCCAGCATTGCTATGAAATCTCAGATGTGATCCAGGACATTATTGAAATGAAGTCTTTCGCTACCTAGTTCCTGGGCACAGACAGTGGGGAGAATGTGTACATACTCATTCCTGCAAAAGTGAAGTGAGGTGCCAGCATTTTCTCTCAGGAGGCCCAGTGAGGGTCTACCTGTCTGCCCCCTTTTTAAGGAAAGCTCCAGTTCCTACATGCTTCCTCCTCTGAATATCTCTCTCCTCCTCGTTACCCCATCTTCCAGATCCCTCCTCTTTTCATGGTACATGTTGATGGCCCAATTCATATGGAACCCTAAAGAATAGGAACTAGTGCCCTTACCTTGAAGGCCAGGAGGGCTTACCTCTTTCTAGGGCAGCACAGAAAGGAAGGAAAATGAAAAACAATTCATTCTCCATATTAGCATGTGTGGATTTCCTATCTTTTCACCATTTTCAGTGCATTGAGGACATGGCTCTTTAAATGAGCCCAGCAGCCCTGGTACACATTAAGGACTGTAAATACTGAGTAACAGGAGAACAATTAAGTTTCTGGGATGTGTTCAGTGGGTGTTTATTCCTGGCAACCATTATCAGCATCTGAAATCCTAGGTTGAGGAATTAGAATCAACAGTTCTTTTTTCATTTCAATTTTTACAGCACAGTAGGAATGTATTTTTCCTTCTGTTTGCTTTGAATTATAGGCAAGATCTCCCACATGTGCATGTGAGATGCTAGCCAAGGTGCCCGCATTCAAATATCCTAGCAGGAGGTACTCAGGTTCAGAAATTGACAAAGCTTTTCATCCTGGCACCATTTGGCCTGTGACAGTAGATCCATCCTTTCTCGGAAAAGCTGGAGTGGCGAGGGCACAAGATGAAGGGCCCGGGTCAGGACAAGCCATTTCAGGAGGAGGCACAGGGCTGCCTGGACAATAACCGCAGCCTCATTTAGTCAATTAAGGTTCTCCCAACAGTCTAGTGCAGATGACTCCAGATATTGATGATCTAACAGAATGAATCAAAAAAGGCTTCAAACTATCCCTGTTATTATAAGGATCTGACTTTTGAACTAACCAAGCACTTCATTTTCATTTTATTCCCTCATGAAAGAGCTTGGACCAAACATTGCTAACGCACAGCTCCAAGTGCCAATTATTTCCAGCTTACTCACCTGCAGAGTTGATTTTCTTTATCCCGACAGCCTCCATTCCTTGATTAAATCCTGGAACTTCATTTAACATGTTCAGTCAGAACCAGAATCCCTGAAAACCGATCAAATTAATAACACAATTCATTTTCTAAGAGGCTGTTTCTTCTCCTGTTTTGTTTGCTGAAAAAGAGTGAAAAATAAGAGCCCCAAAACAATAACAATAGAACAATAGAAGGAATGGGCAAAAGGAAAAAGGGAGGTGACAAATATGGTAAATAGATTTGAATACAGATGTGCATCAAATGAAAGGCTTTCCAGTTCTTTTAGCAATTATAATGAGTCTTGTCTAATTTCTTTATTAGGTCCTTATATACATTTATTAATTTCTTTTTTCTCCTTTGTCTTGCATAGTGAACAATGCATGCACATCTCAGCAGTAGTGCTATTTGATCAGAAATTATACTGCTTCAGAGCATTCAATGAAAGATTTCTAAAAATTCTGACAAATTTTGGTGGGTTTTGGAATGATAGTAAAACCTAAGAAGTTGTAATATAAGGTTTCAGCATCATGATCACCTCTTTTGTCATAGCTGTCATTATTACTATTGCCATCCATATTGCTGATATTAGCAAACCTGATACACACCGATTTTAATCCCATAGGCAAGCAAGACTTTGCATTAGGTTAAAATTGCAATCTCGATTTTGGATTTAATGCTTTTCCTGGATGTATCGAGAGGACTTTGGTGGCCTTAAGCAAATGAGTTAATTTCCTTACTTTAAAGATGCTTGATTAGCAAACAGAGAGGATGAGAACTTAAAAATTGTGGGATGATCCAATTCCCAGCACTGTAGAAATCACTGAACAGATTATAATTTTTTTCCTAATTGGATCTTGTTAAAAGTAGTATGAACTAAACATGTTTGCACTTTCATATGGCTAACTTTATCCTCTGGACCTTGATCATGGTGGGGGAAGGAGGTGAGCAGTGTGGGGTCTGGCCCTTATTGAAGGCTTCATTAATATGAGCCAGATCTAAATCTGAATAGACTAATGAGTCTTGTCTAATTTCTTTATTAGGTCCTTATATACATTTATTAATTTCTTTTTTCTCCTTTGTCTTGCATAGTGAACAATGCATGCACATCTCAGCAGTAGTGCTATTTGATCAGAAATTATACTGCTTCAGAGCATTCACATGGTGAATCAGGGAACACCATTTACACCATAGATCTTGCCCCACCCCTACATTCTCAAAAAACTTCTATCATCCCACTGTTGGGAGGGCACTCCTTTGATTTATCAAGATTCACTTTTAAAAAATAAAAATGTCATTGGGAAGTTTCAAATAATAAATAGTAATGAACAATTAGTTGGGGATGTGCAACGGGGAGGAAGATGTATAAAGTCCATTGCTCCTTCACCAAGCCTGGGTAAGAAGAGGGGATAGTATAACGGGGTAACTAAAGCCCAAACTTAGGGAATCAGGGAGACCTAGATGTGAATGCTAGATTTGCCCCTTGCTGGGTGTGTGACCTTGGGCAAACAACTTCACTTCTCCGAATACAAATACATTTAAAAAATAGGCAATATAGCCCTGGCCAGGTGGCTCGATTGGTTGGAGTGCAGTCCCGTATACCAAAAGGTTGTGGGTACCATCCCTCATGAGGCGCATACCTAGGTCCCAGCATGTAACCGATTGATGTGATGTTTCTCCCTCAATGATGTTTCTCTCTTTCCCTCCCTCCCTCCCTCCCTTCTCCTTCCTCTTTCTCTAAAAATCAATAAACATATGCTTGGGTGAGGATTTTTAAAAAAGGGAAAATAATTCTACTTCCCAGGATTATTTGGGGAAATCAAATAGAATCACATTTTATTTATACATGTATGTATGTATGTAGGTATGTAAGTATGTAGGTATGTGTGTATATATATCTCCCAACATGTGTAAACAAAGTATAATCTGCATAATGGTAGTTATTGCCTAATTATCTGACATGCCTTGCTAATTCCGCAGATGTGACAAGGACCCCTGGTTTACAGTGTAGCCCAAGATCTCCAAGCATAAAGGCCCAGGTGGAGCCTTCCAGAGAGATCTGAATACATCCTGAGTGATTGTGTGGTAAAGAGATCACCTTCCGTAACTGTCCCCATTTACATAAGCAGAGATGCCCACTATGGGCAAGATAGAGACCCTTACAGCTAGGTCTTTAGGTTTAAAATAAATAAAAAGCCTTCACTTTTGACTAATGACTAAAATAACGCTGTCTGCCCCCTGTGTCACATGCCCTTTGGCTGCCACTTTCTGAACTAATCACTTGTTCTAGTCACTGGCTGCTTCTATCCACAACCATGTAGCTGGTATTTCTCCTCATATATTCCTACAGCATTAATATGTCACAGGAAACAATAGGGTAGGACCATATACCAGCTCCTGGAAAAGAATAAAGCACGGGAGAGAATTAAATAAAATGGCCTGAATACTTGGAGGGAAATGTGATAAACCCAGAGCCATTCCTCAGTGGTGTTTCACAGCAAAGGATTTATTGCATAACAATGAGCATTTATTTATTCTTCTTGCAGTAAGCCTTTTTGCATTATTATTCATTCGGCAATTCAGCTGGGTATTCTGAAGTGACAGCTTGCCAATTTTTTTCACAAACATTTTTGACTTTAACATCTTAATCTGAAATCATTGCAGTAATTACAAGGGGGTCATGGGTAAAAGGAGGAGGTGGGGAAGGTAGCTGTGTTTTCAGGATGCTCACACCAAGGGGAATGGTGCTAAATACTCTGTATGTAGCTCTGACAACTGAGATGCAACACTGAATCTTCACTGGCCGGTGAGTAGCAGGAACAGAGTTATATAGGATGTGGAAGTATCGCCCACTCCGAAGTGCTCTCCCATTTTAGAAAGTGACCACACCTGCGCAAGCCGGACAGCAGAATCACTGACGCAACCACAAGGCCACACTCAGTCAGTATTTATTACAGGTCTGCTGTGCCCGGGATACTCTCTAATTCTTCATCCTGCTTCATTTTCTTCATAGCACTTGCTATTAATATTGTTATATCTCAGTTCACTTATTTGGTTTACTATCTGTCTGCCCAGTCAGAATGTAAGTGCCTGGAGAACAGGAACCTTGTTGGGTTTGGTTCACTGTGGCTTCCCCAGCACCCGGAACAGCACCTGGCGCATGGTAGGAGGTTAATAAATTTGTATTGAAATGAGTGAATAGAGGGATGCTAAAAGCTGAGGCAAATTAAGAATAAGATATTATCCCCAATCCTCATCATCTAGCTGGAAAGCAAAGTGCACGACTGCTCAGAAAGCCTGCAAAGCAAGCAGGGCCTCAGAACTCAGGGTTTTTCTTTGAAGTGATAACCATGTGCTTCCTGAGCAGAAGGAACAACAGTCTGTTGCCATCCCTGGACCTGTGGGCCCAAGCCCGGCCTGGAGCACTCTGCCTTACTCTGCTCCTGACCCCCTTTCCCTTTGATCTCATGGCTGAGGTCCAGAGGCTCCCCCCACCTGCCAGTTACCGACTAATTTGCTGCCTCCCCATTCCTATTAAACATGTTCAAAGGATGTCTTGATATAAATGCATCTTTGAAAGAGATATCTTCAACCATAATTCTCAACTTGTGCTGCAAAAAAAAATAAATCTTGTGGCTGTTAGAAATTTTATGGGAAAATGCTTCCCTAATCAAAAAGGTTGAGGGAATGTAGAGTTTAATCAAAGCCGTCCCCATAGGTTATCACTAAGCCTCCAGTATACTGCTGTGCATTTTAACATCTGAGAAAGAGCCACAATACATAGTGGGTATTTCCCCTACGTTTATTTGACCATGGAAACTTCCTCTCCTAAGGTGTACATCAGCTCTTGATGCCACTGAAACATCATTTGGGAAACACCGGTCTATAAGCTTTGCAGGAGAAGTGCGTGTGGGGGTGCTTAGGCAGGCCTCTGGGGGTTAGAGATGCTGGTCGGTCACCACAGTGGATAGGGGATTACCATGGCATGTAAGTTCATAGAACCAGGACCATAAGCATTTGGAAGAGGGAGAACCAAGAAGGCTCGTGAAAGAGGTGCAGTGGAACTGAGCTTCAAGTGATAAACAGGAATGAGATAGAGGGGGAAAAAAAGGATATTTCAAGTATGGGCAAAACTTAGAGACAGGAAGGTGCCAATGAGTTTCTATTTTCAAAGTTCAACTTATTCAGATCCCTGAAAATTTGGTGGGACTTGAATTAATGGTTCTAATAGCCAATTTTATTTTTCCAATTAAGTCTGTGTTAGTTTGCATCCTCTGAAGCAGATACTATCGATAAAACAGAATCCAATGCAGAAGGATTTTTATTAAGGGAAATGCCCAAGTGACAGTAGATGGGGAGAAGCCAGGGAAAGCCGGGAAACCCATCAGACCCTGTTCAAGTCTGACCCCAAGTGAAGGTGAAAGGAAAGAAAAGTTGGATAAAAAAACATCCTCAACTGCTGTGAGGTCTAAGGAAGGTTCAGCAATACTGGCAGGGAGTTCTCATGTCCAAGTGCATCAGAAAAGTGCTAAGTGCCCCAGGACTAGCTCTGTTCAAGCATTCCTTCTGCACCCGGCACCAGCTGGGAGCAGCCCTCAGAAGTGTGGTCTTGGTGCAAATAAGGCACTGAGTTTCAGAGCTCAGCTGCTGGCCTTGCATCAGCTAAGCTCTCTGTAGTTGGATTCTGCAAGATACAGTCTCATGACCACCACACTTGAAACAGATCTTTATAAAAAGTGCCCTTATCTACATATGGGGAAGAAATTGCCTAGAAAGTCAAAGTTATACATGTGAAAGGAGGGATGAAAGTAGGGCAGGAACTGATGCAAATGGCCATAGACTCAGCCTGGGAACAAGAAAAGGAATCTTTCTACTTATTTTGTAAATCTCCAGATTAGAATATTTTAATTTCTCCAAGAGATAGTTTCAGTTATTGTGGGATCTCAAACTTATTAAATTGGGTGTTGAGCCTAGGAATACTCATTAAGGAAAAGAATAGCCCTGACCTGTGGCTCAGTTGTTTGGTGTCATCCCACAAAGCCAAAGCTCGCTGTTTCATTCCCGGTCAGGGCAGATGCCCGAGTTGAGGGTTTCGCACCCTGCTGGGGTGCATGTGAGAGGCAACAGATAGATGTCTCACACTGATGTTTCTCTCCCTCCCTTTCCTTCTCTCTAAAATAAATAAATAAAATCTTTTTAAAAATCTATAAAAAAATGAAAAAAATAAAACTACAGCTACAAAATTGCCAGAGCTCCCACAAGTCAGAAGCCAGTTCCAACCCCGTGTACTTCATGATAAATCCACCCTGACCCATCTGCAAAGTGTGGGTAAGAAACTTGGAGTATATTGTATGAGCACATTCAAAATAATTCACTGCTGATTGATTTGGGAAAATGTAAAATTCCTGACAAGTACTTAATTATCTGAACTCTGTGTGCTTTGGACAGTAAAGGAACAGCTGGTGGGAGAGGGAGAGAGGGAGCTGCTGGGGCTAATGCGGACAGTGACTCCGGCAGGCCCTCTCCGCAGAGCTGACTGAGCTGCTGCCACTGATCCAGGAGGAAGTGTTCTCAGAAGCCAGCTCCAGTCACAGTCCTTGGAGGGGATCATGGTGTGGCCTTGATTCTCCAACTTTGTGTCTCTTTAGGGACACAAAATAAGGAAACCCTGGGAAACACGCAGCACACACAAAAAATTATTCTTTAGCCAAACACCACAGTGCAGTGCAAAAGGCAGTAAAATCTTGAGGGCTGCAAACAACACACCTGGGTTGGTTTGTGAAGACCTAGGGACGATGTGAGGTTTCCCAGAATTTGCTTTTGTGGAGGATTCCACACTACTTGAATGACAATGCTTCTGATAAAAGCAGTGAAGCAAGAAAAAAGGGAAAATGAAGGAGATATGAGGAAGAAAGAAGGAAGAAGTTGCGGACAGATGGAAAAGGGAAAGAAATAGAATAAAGAGTGGAAGGGGAAAGGACTTGGAAGGTCACGGTTGTAGCTAAGTGGGACAAGACGCCTAATTGTTTCTGGGTCTTTTAGCATCATTTGAAAATAGAATTTGACCCAGGGTATTAGACTCATACAAATCTAGTTAGGGGAGGTCCTGATAGTGGATATGTTTTTGCTATGTTCCGATCATCCAGAGGTCTCCACCCCTGTGGTTTTCTGGCTTGGTTCCCAGCCCATCTGAATATTCCATTACTGGGATAGTCTTTCTTACACATGATGACACTATGACACTGCCCAGCTCAGCATGGAGCGAAATTCCCCTGCTTCCCCAAGCATACTCTCCCATCACTTGTTTCTAACATCCTACATCATTTCTCGCTATGTCTTTCTCTTTAACACTTTGTCAACCTTACTGCTCATTTTTTGCTCCAACCAACCAGCTCCTTGTCTTATGTACTTAACTATAATACAAGGGTGGGCAAGAGTAGGTTTAGAGTTGTTTGTATATAAAATAATATAATAATTAATAAATAATAACACAAGAATAAACTGTTTCATGTGCTCACAACTGTAAACCTACTTTTGCCTACCTTGTATATTTTAATTTCCTACTTATTTCTGCACTCCTATAGCCTATAAGCTCTAAGAGATTTACTGTTTTGTTACTGGGGACACCAGAATCAGAGACTCCCCCTTTTCAGTTCTTGCTTTGTTCTCAAGAGAAGAATTGAGGTGAGAGAAAACACATATAATGGAAATAAGTTTATTTATGAATACACTTGAGCACAAAACTACAGGCAGGCACCTAGCTAGTCTGAATATCCCATGTATAGAGGAAATAAAGTTGTTAGTGAGTTGTTCTGTACACTTGAGCCTGAAGCTGCAAGCAGGCACCCAGCTAATCTGAGTGCCTCAACTCTTGGGCTTCAGGGGTAATACACTCTAGCCAGCTTCTAGCTACCCTTCCTCCTCTTCCTCCCAGACCTTGAGGTTGATATACAGTCTCAGAGGCTTTCTTTCCCAGCTAGTGAAATTGTTACTCATGCTTTCCTTCCCAGCTAGTGTAAATGATACACAGAGAATTGCAAGAACTCCCCTCCTCCTACACTATCATGGTTTTGCTTGTGATTTTTGGAACGCCTGGCTATCTTATTGGACTGGGCTCAGGACTGCTGAGTTGGTGGGTGACATGTCTTCCTCCTCCCTGCCTTGATTTACTATCTATCCTACCTGACAGTTTCATCAGGAGCACATCGCACTGGATGGTATATAGCATGGTGGTGATAAATACACCTTGGAAGAATGAATGAATGATAAATGTTTGTTTATATGCATGTATATACCTTTATTTATGATTTCTATGACTTTTAATTATATCCTTTTCTTTAAAATTCAGCTTAAAGCTTTTTTCCTGAAAAAATGTATTGAAATACTTATTTTACACATATACACATGCACACACGCATATTTGCACACTCTTGGTTACTTATGTTGGGAGCTTCTATGTACTGCTTTACTTTTCATGTGTTTTCCTACTACAAAGTAACTTGAAGTCAAGAAAAGTTGTATTAAAAATTTTATCTGCTTTAAGACATCAGAGACCAACTAAGAAAATTGGGATTTGAGGGGCCAAGATCCCAGAAAGAAGGGGAGCTCATTAATATGACCCTGGTATTCTACACTGTGCATTTCTCCTCAGGAAATATGCCAATTTTCTGGCATAATTTGCCTGAGAAGCCACACAAAGGGTGACATCTGAGAGACAGAAACTTTTGGCAATCTCTAGAACTAGGGAGAACAAATTCAGTTTTGGACCTGCCAGTGCATGTAGGACTCAGGTCGGCCAGAGCTCCAAAGGAAAGGGGAAGCAGAGAAGGGAACCCAACACTTACAGCTTTCTCTTTTCAAGGTATTTAATGATTGGATAAAAGAATTAAAATCCAAGTTAATGCAATCTAAAAATCAGGGTAGAGTTTGTTGTAGTCTGTTAGTCCTAGGGAGACAAAAATAAAGTTCAGGAGAGGTGATATTAAATCCCCAGGATCTCAACTGGGAACCCTCAAGGACTGCACCCTAGGACTGCAGGAAAATCAGAAGTCAACTGAGGGTCACTTAGTCCCTCACTGGGTTGAGGTGAACTGCCCCTAATCCGCTGCCTGCAAAGGGCAGGGTAAATTCTTTCTGGAAGAAGATAACATCATGTGGAGCCCCTTCCATTGTTCATACACAGTGTGTCTAGCAAGGGACAAAAATTGGTTAAGGAGACAAAAAAGGAAAAAGAGATGGAAACAAAAGAGAAACGGATCCATAGGTAAATCAAATAATGGGATTGTCTGTAATACATTGGCTTGACCAAGTTCAGGAAAGTAGATAATAAGATGGAGAATTTTACCAAGAGCTGGAATCTATTTTTAAAATGATCAAATGCGAATTCTGTAACTGATGTGAAGATATCAATATGGGGATTTAACAGAGTATTGACCAACTAAAGGTTAGTTAACTGAAAGTTAAGTCAGCAGAAAATATCAAAGCTAAATCACAGACTGACAAAGAAATGTAGAATAGAGAAAAGGGCATGAGCCAAATAAAACACAGAGAAAAGTTCTAACATGATTGTAATTGGTATCCCAGGAGAAGGTGAGAGGGGGGAAAGAAGCAATATTTGAAGAGAAAAATGTCTGACACCGTTCCAAAACTGTGGGGAGGTATCAAGCCACAGATTCAGGACGTTCTGTAAACTAAATACAAGTGGGTCAAATACAGAGAAAACCACTCTTAGACATATCATAATATGACCACCAAACTCTAAGGCAAAGGGAAATCTTAAAAGCCATCATATCAAAAGATGTTACATTCATAGAAGCAAAAATTCAGAAGACTTCCCCAAAAAAAGCAATAGAAGCTAAAAGACAAGAGAATGACATCTTTAATGTTTGGAGAGAGAAATTCTGCCACTCTGGAATTTATAATCAGGAAAAATAGCCTTCAAAAATGGAAGTTAAAGAAAGACTTTTTCAGTCAAACAAAACTGATAGAATTTTATCACTTGCAGAGTTGTACTTATAAAAGGGAGAAAGGAGGGGAAAAGGAGGAAGGGAGGTTTCCTCAGGAAGAGGAAAGATGAGCTCAAAAGACATGACAGAATTTCAGACTGGAATGAAAATCAGTGAGAAGAGAAAACTATGTGGATAATTTTATATTAATATAGACTGTGCAAAACAATAATAATGGTGGGGGGGGTGTTAATGCACATATAGAATCGAAGCACAGGCCAGCAGTTTTACAAATTAACAGATACCTTCATCTCACCGTTTCCATGTCTGTATCAGCAGTGCCTGGCACAGGGGAGGACATACGGTTGGCACAGTACTGGTTGGATGCTACTCCAAAAACCCTCCTTTTACAGTTGAAGGAGAATAAGGAAGACCAGAGAAATAAGCCCAGCACCCAGATCTTTCTTGTAGGCCAGCACTCCTTCGGTGCTGACTTCAGAGTCTAGCTTTGCACTTGGCCCCCTTCAAGACTAGCGACATTTTAGTCTTCTTTCCACTCAACATGCATGACTGTGAAAAAGACTTGACATCCCATTACAAGAGCCTAACCACTCACCCGTCAGGAGCCCAATTCTACTCGGAGTCCTGCTTTTCCATCCTCTTCCCTAAATATCCTTCTCTAAGTGGCAAAGCACTGAGAAACTAGAGTAAGCCCCAAGGCCTGAGTTTAGGTTGCAGTTGTTTATATTGGCTCAGACCCACTTTTCCTCCCGCCATTGAGGCCTTGGTCTGGAAGAGTGCAGCAGCCAGTTCTGGAGGCGGGGGTCCGTGGAGCTGTCAGGGTTCATTCTCCAAGCCTTTCTTCCAAAGGTCTTAGGATGACAAACTGCCTCTGCCTCTTGGACGATTTTGTTTTTAAAGGGAGAGCCCTAGAGGCTGCAGGGAGTTGCCTAAGGAAGAGGGAATAGGTGAAAGCTTCAACTTTCTGGCCAACTTCCTCTTCTCTTCTAACAAAACCAAAAAGAGCTGGCGTGCAATATGGAATGTGGGCTCGACTTACAGACTGTACAGTGACTTGGTGATACCTGATATTTTAGCAGCCCTTTTAACTTCCCAGACTCTCCAAGATCAAGTTTGAGTCAATGTGCAGAACAATCAAGTAGGTTGCTAGGCAGAGAATGAAGAGCCTGAGCTTTGCAGTCACGTAGCTTGGTATCATTCCTTACTCGGCTTCACGGAGGCTGATCATGGACTAGTCAGTTAGCCTCTCTGAGCCTCAATTTCTCCATCTGTCAGTGGGAAAAATAGTCATTCCTGCCTAACCTACTTTACATGATGGCAGGGAACAGGGGGGTAGAGATCAAATACAATAATATGTATAAATATGCTTTTGAAACAGAAGAGTCCTGAGAAAAATCTAAATTTTGTTTGCCTCAAGAATATTGCAAAAATTGCAAACTATGACAGCTGATGAGTAATGCATTAAAAATGCTAAGTGTTTAGAACTGGAAGCATACTTAGGGACCTTTTGGCCTAACCCACTTATCAGATGAGAAAACTGAATAAAAACCAAAGGAGTAAAGTTACTTGCTCAAAGTAATGAAATTAGAAAAAGAGAGAGAATGAACATCCTCCAAACATATTTGAAAATCTGCTCGGAGCCCAGGCTGGTGTAACTCAGTGGATTGAGTGCAGGCCTGCGAACAAAAGGGTTGCCGGTTTAATTCTTAGTCAGGGCACATGCCTGGGTTGCTGGCCAGGTTCCCAGTAGGGGGCACTTGAGAGGCAATCGCATATTGATGTTTCTCTCCTTCTCTTCTTCCCTTCCCCTCTGTCTAAAAATAAATAAATAAAATCTTAAAAAGAAAAAGAAAAAATCTGCATGGAGACCCTAGTGCATGAGCCAGGATTACCAGATCCCAGTGTTTACAATTTTCTTGTTTTTAATGGACACAGACATCAAGCAGATTAGAAGGTGGTCAAAGGGGATGTTATAAGCACATATCTAATGTTTTCTTCCTGGCATAAAATCAAAAATTACAAAATCACTAAGAGAATTCTATAAAGAATATGGCAACTTACTTGAAGATTTTGTCAATTAAAATCATCTTCTGATGAAAGCCCTAACATACGTCTTCAGAGTAAAAGAGTGTCCTGTCACCTCTACAGGACCATTTCCAAGACTTCCGTGGTTCACTTGAAGCTGCTCAGAAGTCAGAGAAAAACATGGAATTCCAATGTGCCTTGCATCATCTCAAGACCACCTGGAGGAAGATACGAAGACACTGGTTTTGTGAGCACCCATCTTTGGTGTAGATGACAGACCTGTGAACACATGCCACTCAGGGTCTCTACAAACATCATCAGTTCGGAGTCCAAAGGCAAGTCTTGATAAACTGGATAGGAGTTTCTCAAAAAGGGCAATTTTGAGGGGGCCATGCAAAGAAAGCAGGGCCGCTATTCACTTAACACAAGACACTTAGAAAAAGTTGCTTGAGCCCTTGATCAAGTGGCTCTTAAAATCACACTGCCTACCCGAGTCTCCTTCAGTGCTGCAGGGCCTCAGGAGTCTTTGAAGATGAAGTGCCCATGTGATCTTGAACTAACTGCCACCACCACAGCATGAATCAAGGGTTTCCAGCAAGTCTTTCTTCACCCCCTGTTCAAAGGTTAGGAATCAAAGAACCCTAGCTCTCAGTGGATCCCAGAATGCTGCTGGGCTAACCCAGCCACGCACTGGCACTGGGTCGATGCCACTGTTGGGACTTGGGTGTTCTCAGATCACATTAATGTGTGGTCAGTGTTTTCCTCTGGGGTGGCAAGCCCCAGAGCCTGCCCCAAATCTTGGGATGCATTGATTTCATGTCATCAGGGACTGAATAGAACACTTCTATTTCAACAGAAATAAGTGTCACAGACACAGAAACAAGAAACCGCCTGTCCCTAAGGGGAAAGTCACCAGGCAGGAGAGCCCTCCTTAAAGTGTGACATGGTCCCTTTGTTCTATGCCAGTCAGTTTCTGCCTTACACTGGGCTACCAACTCTGATTCATCTCTTTCTGTCCATGCAGGGTGACTCAGGGCGGGTAAAGAGCTTGGTAAAACCCTGCTGCATTTAATTGATGAAATACAGCCAGTTACTGCCAAGACAAAGGGAGCAAAGCACAGTCCGAGGATGCACTGAAGTAGAACACTGAGCAACATGACAAGTAGCTGTGGCTACACAGAGCTGAGAAGGGAAAACAGTGGACTGGCTTAGCTGGCCTTCAGCCATCTGTGAGCAAAAGCATCAGAAGTTGTAGGGACCAAAAAGGCAGACCCACAAACACTGACACGGCCCATAACCCCCAGTGAGGGGCACACCATGAAGGCAGGCCACACATTGGCAGTACAAGAAGAACCAGAGTGAATGATCTGAGTCATCTATTAAACAATGCTAACTAAACACTGTCCTGTGTAGGACGAGCCCTGTGACAAGACACTCTTTGCACCCAGCAAGCTGGATCCTACTTCAGTGAGAGAGAATGGCGCAAAACGAGACACCCACAAGTATGTTGAGCTATACCTAAAAGTATATATTTATATATTTAATAAGTATATATATATACATATAAATATACATATACATCTTTTTTTTTTTTAAAAAAGCAACCTATTTGTTGTCTGTCCTATCTGCATACTGATTGAACCTACTCAAATGCATACCCTTGATCATGGGTTAAAAACTAAAATTTACTATTTAAAAACACCTTTTAAGAAAAGTATGAATACCACATGCAAGTGTAATTTGCCTCAGGTAAACAAATACTCATTAAGAAAAGGCAGGAAATTGAAAATATTTTAAAAATATGTTCACTGAGTTAAAGATTGTCTTGATTGACTCACTGGAACTTGAACTCCCTATTTGTGAATTCAGGGAAGTGTTACTTCTGGTGTGCGGCCAAGAAAAGTCGCTTCACTGGGAGAGCTGGGTCATCATGGGCACGCGCAGGGACAGCAGCGATGCACACACTGGCAGGACGGGGCGCCACCCTATTCAAACCACTTGCTGGCCTGGTTCTTGGGCTCATTCTAGATGAGTGTAAATGTCTACTAAGCTTGTGTTTTCTATGATGGGAAATGTTTTTACAAAGAGGATTCCACTTGTGGGATAAAGAACGACTCAGAGGTGGGGAAAGACTGGGGAATGGTTAGGGCGTTGTTATACTGAGTACCCAACAGAACATAGCAGGATGGGAACAGACTCCTTGCAGAGGCAGAATTGGTGGAACCTGAGTATTGATGGCTTTCTGAGACAGGGCTTCTATTCCAAAGAGAAAAGAGGGTCTTCTATTTACACATCCAGCTTCTAGCTATAATAGCTTAGTAACTAGTGTGTGCTATAGTAACAAACAACTTCCAAATCTTAATGGCTTAACATAGTAAATGATTACCCAAAGACCAGAAGTCTCCATGGATATGAGTGGATACAAATAGTTATGGGGGGAAAAGATAACTTGCTCTACTTGCCAGAAGTACTTCAGGCCTGCCAAGATAACAGATATGGAAATGGAGGCATTTCACAGAAAAGACCAACTAATTTCAATTGCTAAAGACTGCATGGTGTGCTGGATGCTGTATATGGCAAGGCGGCCCCAAACATGGTGCTTTATTTTAGGCAGTGTTTTGCAGACATTGGAGTCTACAGAGCCCGGGTTTAGTTCTTTCTGCAGGTCACCCCTCATTTTTGTCTATCACCTGGTAAGCCTCTATTTTTGGCCAAGTTGTCACTCTACTGTAAAGATTGAATAGCCGTCTGACAGAGTAACAACTGAGTCAGAGGATGTACATAGTGTTTATCTGAAAGAGGCAGAGGAGGGTTGCAGTATGGCGGTGGTTCGTGCCACCAAAATGGGAAGGAGACTCAAGTTTGTTTTCCTCCTACACAGGGCGGGGCAAAAGTAGGTTTACAGTTGAGAGTCCATGACACAGTTTATTGTTGTACTATTATTTATTAATTATTATATTATTTTTCATATGAACAACGTATACTTACTTTTGCGCCATCCTTTCCTAGATTGTCAGCTTATTGCTGCTACTTCTCTATTCTCAAAGAAGACTATTAAATGTAAATATTGAGAGAAGTTTTCACGTTTACCTAGCCAGCCTGTCCCATTTTATAGATAGAGAAATGGACATAAAGGCTCAAATAAATGCCCCAAATTACAGAGCTGACAAAACCAGGACAGTTAAATATCCAGTTCTCAACATCTGTTGTGATCCACTGTACCAATCCTCTCTCCTCTCTCCTTGCTCTTCTCTCATTGAAATGATCATGAGAAAATGAATTTGGGTAAAATAAGTGATGTGTACAGTAGCTAGCCATGTCCCTGAGCAGCTCAAATAAGCATAGGGCCTTATTCGTGGATCTCGGCATCCATCAACAGACAGGTGCTCCTGAGGTTTGTCAGCAAGTCTCCAAATGGAAGAGGCTCGCTGATGGCGGAACGCTTTCCAGTCCATTGCGCCCTCAGAGGAAACAGCTGTGGCATCACATATTTCTTTGTTGTCATTCATAATTGTTCTCTCAGTGCATTGCAGGAAAACCATGTGTGGGGTCAGAGAGCCACTTTATTAGCAGACCTCCTGAAGAACCAAGATGAAGGAGCCAGAGGAAACTGATGTGCCCACGATGTTGCTTCAGCACACCTTCCTGGTGTACGTGGGTTCTCAGACTCTTACTCCAGAGCCGCGTGCCATCCTTCGCATGGAAATGAACCCTCAGAGGCACACCAGTATATTGTAGAATGAGCTTTGACATTTTTTTCCTCTAAAAGCGATGGTGTGTGCCATGATCTGGGGTTAAAAGCAGTTCATAGACATAATTATGACAAGGAGCTAGTCGCTTAACCTCTCTGACTTTTGGGATTCTTTTTTTCAATTTATAAAATGTGGAAGAATTGAATTCGATGACTTCTAAGACCCTTTCTGGCTCGGATATTTCAAATCTATAAGCACAAAGCCACCTGCCTCACATCAGGAGTAAACTCATAATTTTGCCCCATTAGCAATTCTAATCAGCCCCAGAGAAAAGGAGAGAATAGAGCTTTTATTTGAGGTGTAGGCACTAGGAAAACCCAGATTTCTTTCTTGATCTGTATTCCCTTCCTCAGAAAAGATTTTCAGTTTGCTCTGGGCCCCAAATTCCCTTGCTCCTAATTTGCTGGCCTACTGATATTTAATTTTAAATCAAATGAACAATAAGTGAGCTGTTTGGGGGTAGATAGGCCCAGTAGAACTGACAAGCAGCAGCTGTTTACAAACATCCTTGATTGCTGGTGAAAAATAATGTATACGCTCAACCGCGTACCCCAGTTGCTGAGACTGCTAGGAGAGATGCAGAGGAAATCTTGTCTTCCATGGAACATCGACATCTCTGTAGACAGATGGAGAGTATTAATTGGAGGTTTTATTTAAGGAGCCTTTCTTTTGGAAATATAGTAAACAGTTGTGGTGGATAATGTTCGTGGTTAATCAGGTCAGGCTGTTTTTATGCAGAAAAGATCTTAGCTGGCTCATTCTTAAACAATAATTTTTTTAATTAAGAGCATAAAAACCTGTATAAAGGGGCAACATCTCTGTGAAAGGAGATGCTGTTTCAGAGCTAATTGAAAATGTCATCTGTGGAGAACAGAAGTTACCTTAGATGGTTCATTCATTCACTTCTTCCACCACAACTCTAGCATTAATTAAGTGTATGTATTGTAAATATGAATAGAGATAGTTCATGTGCTCCAGAGACTCACTGTCTAATAGGGATACTAACAGGCATTGGCTATGCCCCGTCTACAATGCAGACGCCAGGGGCGGAAAGGACTGTGGAGACCACAAGTAACTGTCCCAGCTTGGGACAGTTGGGGGTTTCACTGAGAAGTACATTTGGGCTTTGTCCTCAAGAACAGGTGTAGAAATTGACAGCAGAGATGTCAGGAGAGGGTGTGTGTGCTGGATATTTTGTCATACTTCTCACCTCTGCCCTCTGCTGGGTGACAGGACCAGCTGACCTGGATAAACCGCATCAACAGGCTTTCTGTCCTTTGGCTCTAAATAGTGACCAGTCAGTAGGTAGCCCCTGCCAGAGTTTTCAGGGAGAGGAGAGTAGTCAGGGTATTTTACTTGCCTGGTTTCTTTCCTGAGAAGTTGTTTCTCAGTCTAAAATTAACCCAAAGGTCACTGCTCCTCTCAAGGTGGCTCCTACAGGACAGTCTCCTTTTGTGTAAACACCAGTATGGGATGGCCTGGCTCCACTGTGCCTGACCCTGCGTTAATGCATTGGCCCTTGAGGTTCTCTTCCCTGGCACTCCCCCTTCCTGGGCGACCTTCCCTTCGTACATTAGCCCCTTTGCATATCAGCTTGAGCATGTAGTCTCTTCCTAGCTGGGACGCTGCATTCCAGGTGCAGCATTCCAGGCTGAGTTGCACACTGAGCAGAGACAAAAAGAATGATAAACTATTATATCCTTGGAAGGAGTCGTGTAGCTCAGAGATGCTGCAATATAAAGGGCATCCTGGGGGAGGGGGCAGGGGAAGCACCACAGGTTTGTAAACTACGACAGTTAGGACATGACAGGATTCTGTCTGTGTTTACAAAGATCACCTTGGCAATAGCATGGAGAATGACCTGGATAGAAAGGAGATTTAAGAGACAAGTGGCAGTTGCTCTGACTCTAGCTGCCTGCAGCCAACACTGCTGTGGTTCCTGGTTTTGTTAGGTGACCTCAGTCACTGGGCTCCTGCAACACCATCCCTTCTGCTGGCTCTCCAGCCTGCTGCTGCCAGTGTTGAGTTACCTTGCCATCCCATGTTTGGCTCCCAGCCTATCACCTGAGTAGTAAATTCCTCCTTTTGTAAATGTTTGAAGTGTTTTCTGTTTTTCTGGTTAGACCCAGGTGAATGCAAGCAGACAATGAGATGGCAAGGGATGACATAGCCTAAGGGGAAAGGAAGCTTGTGGGCAATCTCCCATCAAGCCAGAAGGCTGTTCCCTCTTTAATGAGAGGCAAAACATTTCAGTGTTTTGACCGGGTTCCAGACCAGGCTGCCTGGGCTCCACAGCCTGCCTGCATGATCCCATGCAAGTTTCCTGATCTCTGAGTGTCTGTTTTCTCACATGTAAGAGAAAGATAACATAAACTTTCTTACAGGGTTGTTGCAAGCATTAAATAAGTCAATAGGATATGTGCAAAATGCTTTTAAAAGTTCCTGATACATACTAAGTGCCATGTAAAAATACTACCTGTTATTGCTTTCCTGGGGACTCCAGGTTGGAGCACAAAAGGCTGATGTCTCCCTGAGACTCCAAACACCAAGTCATCCCTGTGTTAGGACAGCAGAATTTGGCTGCCACATCCTAAGTTCAGCAGCTTTGGAAGTGGGAAGAAGCCTGCACTGATTGACAGGGATGCTGTAAGGAGAAATAATTTTCCAGGGGCAAGCAGTGGTTGCCATGGTTTCCAGCTGGCAGAACTCCAAGGTCAATTCCTTGAAAATATTTCACTGTTGATATGAGTGGGGTGATTCCTCTCTGCTCCTAATCATTTTGTCGGCACCAGGGCAGATTTCTTCAAAACCAAGCCCTACCTTCAGGCAGGGTGGCAGGAGAGAGAAATCTGAAGAGCTAGAAGTCAGAACACACAGCCATTCAGTGCTGACCACTCACCACGAGGGCAAATACAGCTCATTCCCCAGAGGAGCCAGAAATGGGACATGTCACTTAGAGAGATTTTAATACCAAGGGGGAATTTAGAGTAAGACTCAGTGTGTGCTCTGATGAAGATCACTGAGGACAACTTTTACTATTTCAAATTTTAGTTCTGGTCCCTGAGTGATTCATTTTAACTTCCCTGGAAATTCAAGTCCCAGGGTGCCAGGAAAACCACAGGGCACAAAGCTTTGGTAAAAGCCCTCGGCACAGCTCACCACCCAACTTAACTCGCTGCCCGCCTGCCTCTGGGCCATGAGCATGTTTCATCCTCAAGATCAATGCTCCATCCTTCGGAATTAAACCCGTCTGACAGCCCAGCTGCAATATCGATTAAACATTTTCCTTTATAGAGTGGCTCAAGTTGTTTCGGGAAGCCTCTCCCGCCAGGCAGGGCATTAGTTTCCCAGCCTGCTCTCCGGGGAAGCCCTCCATCCTCACTCAGTACTGCACCGGGTTCGGCTTTCACAGGGCACCCCCATGGGCCGGGCCCGAAAGCAGGCATTTTCATCGTGAGCAGGCTGGGGAGTCATTGTATAGACTCTCTAAGAGATGCAAGTTTCTCCAGTATAAAAAGACTCTGCTTAATTGAGTACAGTACAAAAAAATTTCTCTACCAATTATTAACGACTCAGAAAGCACCCATCATTCAGATGCTTTTGAAAATGCTTTTAAATGGCATCCTAGAAAAGTTAAACCAATGTTGTTTTCAACTTATGCAGCATAAAACTCTTCTTTCTCTGGGGAAGCAGAGGCCTAGCCATCTATTTAGAAAGCTGTAGTAGAGATTTAAGAAGGAAAAAGAAATCGTTAGGATCTGTGATATTTTTTAGATGGCCACAAACTCTTTGCAGCTGTTCCTACCAAGAGGTGGCATCTTTCCTGTCCTCTTGAGTCTGGGCTGGGCCAGAGGGTTGCCTTGACCAACAGAAAGCATCAGGAAGGAGGGTGTGAGATGTCTTTGTCTTGACCTGTAGGCACCTTTAGCCTCCGCACTAATCCTGTGGCTTGTCGCCTCCATGTGAACAAGCCTGAGCTGGTCTGCTAAGGAGGCCCCGTGGAGAACTCAGGCACACTAACTGATAGTCTGCCAGTCCCCAGCTGTATGAGAGAGGCCATCTTAGACCAGCCAACCCTGCTGACCACCAGGCGGCTGCAGCTGTACCAGTGACCCCAGGCTAAAACCGCAAGAACTCCCATGCTGAGCCCAGCCCAAATGGTGGACCTATAGCATCAGGAGCAAATAAGTTGGCTGGTTGTTTTAGGTCATTGAATACAGGATGATTTATGTCACGGTAACAATTACCAGCCACAGAATTCATTTCTGGCTTAGTGCTTGATTTATCTGAGATCAAGAAAATCACATTCAATTACAGGAAATATGCAATTGGTGAATTATATATTCACACTGATTGAATCTTATGGACAATGTTAAGAAAATTGAAGAAATTATTTAGAAAATGTGGCTCTGGCCAGGTGGCTAAGTTGGTTGGAGCGTGTCATCCCATACACCAACATGTTGCAGGTTCGATCCCCAGTTGGGGTACTTACCTAGGTTGTATATGGGATCCCTGGTAGGGGCACTTATGGAAAGAAACTAATTGATGTTTTTCTCTTACATCCATGTTTCTCTCTCTCTCTGCCCACCCCTTCCTCTCTCTAAAATCAGTAAACATATCCTCAGGTAAGGATTTTTTAAAAAATAAAATGTGAACAATCTGGATTATTCATACTGAATGATCTCACTTCTCACACATGCTTACTGTGAATACATAACTCCATTTCTCAAAAGCAGATATTTTTATAAAAATTATCAGCAAAACAGACAAATTCCTACTTTTTCTGAAATAATATAGGCTTGCTGATCATCAATTATTGGGTAATTGAATGTTGTTCTGATCACTGGCTTCTCTAAATTCTTCCCTTCTGTGTAGCGAAGAATTTAACCTTGCCCAAAGAGGTCTGGTTTGTACCCTCACGTTATGGAAGGTGACCTCTGAGCCCTTGGAGTATCATGCCTGATAGAGCATTTTCATTTGCTTGAGGGCCTTGGGTCAGCCAGAGAGTAACAATATGATTTAGTGTTGGGGGGTGTGACTTGGGGGGGACTTTAGATCAGGCGGTATCAACTTGAATTCCTGAGGGACAGGCAACTAAGATCAGCTTAGTTGGACACCGAGGCTTGGGTGAGCTTCCCTGGCCGGCAGTACTCAGCGTGTATGGTCACACACCAATGCCAGGGAAGTAACACTTTCCTTCCTCCATGTGAAGAGGACAACTAGAAGCTCTGCATTTGTGCTTTTCCTTGACTCTGCCCTAAGTGCTTCTTTCCTTGGCTGATTTTAATCTGTATCCTTTCCCTATAGTAAACCATGACTGTGAGTATATAATAGCTTTCAGTGAGTTCTGTGGCCCTCTGGTGACTTGACAAAACAGAGGGTGGCTTGGAGTAACGCCTGAACTTGAAGTTGGTATCAAAAGTGAGGGCAGTTCTGTGTGGACCCTCCCCCTAACTTTATTGGGGAAAGCTATTTTATACTCACAGTTATGGTTTGTTGCAATTCAAACCTGCCTTCAGGAAGTCTTTCACGGCCACCCCAATTCTCAAGAAAAATTCCTTCCTCTGAATTTTAAGAGCTTGTTGGGCTCACCTGTAACTCTATTATGTTGCTTAGAAAATGATTCCTGGCTTTGCTGTTGGTCATGTGAACCTCTCATGTCCTGTACCAGTGCCTCCAGGAATCAGCCTGCTTTCCACTCCCTTCCTAGTTCTAGTAGCCAGTACATTGTTTTTAAAACAAACATGATGGTGTCCAACAAAAATTCTGCTGCCTCTAATGTCAACTAGCAATTTCTGAAATTTGTGTTACCTTTGTATTATTAATGAAGCTAAAATAATTATTCACTCACAACCAATATTCATTGAACCTCTATTGTACAACATGCTAGGCTCTAGGTCTTATCAACAAGCAGCGAAGTAAGTCCCTGCCTTCAGGGAGCTTCCATTCTGGCGTATAAAGAGAAGAAATCATCACCTATGCATTATACAGGGTCTGGCAGAAGTAACGCCTGTTTGAGTGAGGTTGGTAGGGTGATAATATGGGTGTAATAATTTACAGTTTTAATTTGAGCATTTCATACCTAAAATGTCATATAGTGTGCTTGAGTGTGATATTATTACATTACAGAATGACATGCTTATGATTTTATAATAAAAAACAGGGGTGTTATTTGTGCTGGACCCTGTATTATTGTAGATAGTGAGAAGTAGTAGAAAGAAAAATCAAGCAGGATGAGAGAATAGGGTGTGATGGGGATAACCAGCTTAGACAGAGCCGTCAAGGGAAGGCTCTTAGAGGGGTGACATTTCAGCAGAGACCTGAATGAAGCAAGGGAGTGAGCCATGCAGATAGACTTGCAAAGTTGGTTTAAATAATTCAGTTGCCTAATGACTTTATTGGCCAAATTGGCTATAAAACACAGCTGTCTGATTTCTGAGTGGTGAATGATTTTTTAAATATTTTTTATTGAGTTAGTGTAACTGAACAAAAAAGTGGAGATTAGGTGGCCTGTCATCACAAACACCAAACTTATGAGGCCGATGCTTGTATAAAAGGAAAGAGGTTTTATTCAGGTGCCGTATGATCTGGGAGAACGGCAGACTCCCGACTCAAAGCCCATCTCTTTCTGCCATGGAAAAAGCCCAACCCTCCTCAGCAAGACCAAGGCAAAGCCAGTGTCCAGAGTCTTGCTCCATTTTAAAGTACAGTCCTTGGGAGCCTGCAGGTGGCTCATAGGTGGTTTCAGTCCCCATCCAGGTAGCTTACCTTGTTCCCAGTGGTCATTCTTTTCAGGATCCCTCCTGGACCTTACATGTAGAGCCTGCATGGCCGTGTGCTCCCAGGTGACACAACATGTGAATGCACTGGCAGGTGCATCACCAGGAGGGTAAGAGAGAGTGAGAGGCTACCTCCTGCAGGCCATGAGCCGCATGGCTGCTAAGGCCACATGGCCGGTGGAGAGAACAGGCCAGTGCACTGTGCAAGTTTAGGTTACGAGCAAGAGCAAGTCACAAGCCCACCAGCCTTTTTGTTCCCCTGGTATTATATTAGCTTGGGTGTGGAATAGGCCACATGTTTCTCAAAAAGACCAATCAGTTTCCCAAACTTTTGTACACATCACATGGGTCCATCTCCTTACTCTTTCCCAGGACAGACTGACAGACCTCCTTTGTCACGCAGCTCCCCCTGTGCCACTTTGACTATTATGGTGCATATGCCTACCTTCCCCTGGTCCCACCCCCAATCTGGTATTGGGGGAGGGGCATTTTGTTTTCTGTCCAATTATCTTGCTAGCTCTTTGTGCACTACGTCCCTATCCATTGATAATTTCTAGCTTTCCGCAGGAACCTCCCACTGCCACCACCTTGGCCAATGGAGGAGACTCTCCGGCACTCCAGACACACCGTCTACCAGTAACATAGGAATTTTTATCCAATCATGGTACACATATACATCCTAATAGTCACTTTAAAGATAAAAAATTACACATAAACAGTTTACATGAGCAAAAGGTTTGGTCCTAGCTGACTGAAGTTCATAGCCGAGTGAAGGCAAAGTTCAACTTCTTAATAGTCTTCATGCTCTAAATTTCTTGAGGAGACACCAAGAGAACAGCTTCTGTCTAATCATCCTACTGGGGAAGACTCCTTAAAACAAATCTCTTTCTGATAACATGTCTTGTTAGACTGGAGAATGTGTAATTAGCTTAACAAGATGTCACACAGTTCTAAGAGGAAGGACTGAGAGATTCAAATAAAAGAATCTGACCAAAGATAATATGAAGAATAACTCTATAAATTAAGCTGTAAGATTCAGGGAAATGTTTCTTGTGCTTTTTCATTGCATTTAGTTTCGATGAATAAACTAAGGTTCATATACTTAAATGTAAAAATTACAGGATGTGCCCTGGCCAGTGTGGCTTAGTTGGTTGGGGTGTCATCTCATAGCCAAATGGCTATGGGTTCAATTCCTGTTTGGGGCACATACCTAGGTTGTGGGTTCAGCCCCTGGTCTAGGTACTTATGATCCCTGGTCTGGGCATGTAGAGAAGGCAACCGATTGACCTTCTCTCTTGCATTGGTGTTTCTCTCTCTCTTTCCCTCTCTCCCACTCTCTAAAAAAAAAAGCAATGAAAAATGTCCTCCGGTGAGGATAAAAAAGAGAAATTACAGGATGCAAACAAGAAAAGGGCCTTTCATTGTACTCATCACATCGAACAGCTGGCCTGACTGATCCACAGGCGTGAATCAGTGAGGGGGCAGGGAGCTATTTCAGACAGTCTCCCCATTACTGACCTACAACTCCAGCATGTTGTACCACCTACTTCCGAAGGACACGCTCCTACATCTCTTATCCTTTACAGTGATGCTCCTCAGAAGAGGTACACTGTTCCCACAGTGTGTACCACCATATTGTGTGATGTTGTTCCTGCATTCTGTGAGTTCTTCAAAGTCAAAAACTACATAAGAAAGCCAGGTGTGATGGACTTGGCATGGTTACCTGTTGAGTATGGAACCAATTCTAGTCCAGTTGCTGCTGTTCCTGACAATGTGTCTCACCAGCATGGACGTTACCTTGCCACTGTGCACATCCTGGTGGCACTATATCGAGATTCACAAGACAATTCACTTATGGCTTGCAGAATATTTATTTAATGCATTTAAGGCAGCTGCAGGATTAAATATAATGCATGCAACTTATTCTCAACTTGAGATATCAGTTTATGTGGCAAAAATTGCTATGTATAATTGGGCACATCAAGTGCTGGTTGATATACTTTCTACACAGGTTGGAGTATTAGCCCAGCCCTCAATTGTTCGAGTGCATAAGATTGCTAAGGAAGCACATGTGACTGTTCTCATTGCCATCAATGCACTTCTTAAGAAGTTCAGCTCTGTCCTCATTTTGGTACCTGGAGTGGTTGAAGAGATTCCAAAATTCCACAAAGCATGGAGGCACTTGGAGCAGCAAATTGGTGCTGAGTTGTTTCCATATGCAAAGGCGATACGCCATCAGGAAGCTGCCAAAATCACCCCATCTGCCTTCCTCACACTTGCATCTGCTGCTCTCTCTCACACAACCGAGACAAGCACCATTATGAAGAATTATAGGTGAGGGCATCTGATCCCTGGAAGCATACCAGAGACCGAATTGGTTGATGTGTTCCATCAAAAGCTCAAAAGGAAAGGCCAATCAACCTTTACTGGTGAACAATGGGCAATTCTTAACTCCTGCAGAATTACACAGGGTATGGTCACGGCTACACTTTAGTCACCTCCAGCTTCACTGAAGATGACTAAAAAACTGAATCAACAGGCACAACACAAGATGTCCAAAATGATGAAGAGCAGCCCAATCAAGCAATCCCTAAAGGTCTCCCTGACCAGCAGGACCACATCGTGCAAATACATGGGCAGCCCCAGGACATGTGAGGCTTACAGCACTACTGCTAAAACCGGTATAGGGGCCAATGAACCAAGCATCATCCTTGGCTGTTCTAAGAACAGAAGCACAAGTAAAAAAAATTTCTACAGAAAAATTGACTATGCAAGTACCAAGAACAAAATGGAAAAAAGTGTTGAATGTCATGATAGTCAAGTGAGGAGGCAAATGACCCTCATTTTGATTCAAAGACATCCCCAAAGCAACTAGCAGAAAAGACGGGCACCCTACAAGTTACAATGAGTAATCTGGTCAAGCTTATTGATGCCAAATTCCGGCTGCTCCAAGCAAAGGTGCACGAGCTACAGGCAGATGTGTCCTTCATGCATTCAAGATCTATGCAAGGAACTCCCCCATTGGAATCTATTATCCAAGTCGTGTCTCTGACAGACCCAAACCTCCTTTATCTGTTATCCTTGTCTCTGGTATCTTATGCTGAAAGCAATTTTTACAGCATGTGGAAGGGCTTGTGATTATCAAAAAACTTAAGGACCCAAACACAGGAGAAGTGAATCACCACAGCACTCAGTGCTCTGGCGGAGCATCAGTGAACAACCCCGCCCACACCACATCTGCCACAATGAAGCTGCACACCCAGTGGAGACCAAACACAGCAACACTGTCCCCCCATCACACCCTCAACCACCTCAGGTGCCTGTAACTCAATCCACAGTAGAGGAATTAAAAAAAAAATTTACACATTGCATTCTCATTACAAGTACAGATGGATGCTTTGAGAGAATAAAGGTATGACTTTTAAAGATGGTGATTTTAAGAGTGGTCCCATCTCCGCTTTTCTGATTTCTCCTGGACCCTGTCATTGCTCTGCTACCTCATGGGTGAGCAAGGAGTGCCTAAGGCCATCTTGTTTGAATGTGGTAATCCTTCCACAATCTAAAATGCCAACCTCCACAGTGCTCTATTCTCTGGCATTCTTGCACATATGTAGAAGAATAATTAAATGTCATAAAAGTCCTAAAAAGCATTTGAATCATCAAAATAGGATTAAATTATGTGTCAGGGCAGCTGTGGTGCTCAGTGTATTAGTGTATTCCAGTTCTTTAAAAATGGCTTCCAGGTATTGTGCATGTAGTGAGGCTTGACTGATCATTAACCAGAATATACCTACAGAAAATACCATTCCCTAAGTGTGTTATAGAATAAAATACTTCTCAGAAAAGGTTTTTTGCACTACTCATATTTCTAGGTTTAAAAACAAGTTGCTTTGGTTTGGAAAAGGAGGGACAATGATTATATAAGAGCTTGTCCAGATAGTGTGTTTTAGAGCTGAAGACCAAAGTCTCCAGAACAACATCTTTACTGAATATTTTTGTTCTCCTTTTCCTTAATTGCTTAAAAAAGTGGTGAAGATGTGGATAAGAAGTGATACCATGATGACAAGTTAAAAAAAAAAAGCTGATTTAGTTTAGAGAAGTTGCGATAGAGCAGGAGAAAGGAGAGAAATGCCTTGCCCATTTCTCTCTCTCTTCCCCATCAAACTCAAAAGACTGCTATTGAATGTGTTGACTCCATCTTTGGAGAGAAATGGAAATCTTTCTGGAGTATCAGAGGGAATAAACATGCTGACTGCCATAGCTATATTTGTCAAGTGGGAGCCATGTTAATATTTATCAATAATTTTAGGGCAAAGTCTCAGGAACTTAAATCAATTTATTTAGCATTAAACAAATACCTTCTATAAGCCCAACACTCAACTAAGTGTTGTAAAGGACATAAGAGAAATACAAAATACAGTCTTTGCTTAGCATTTAGCATTTAATTAATTCACATACTTGGTGAAAGACATGAAAGAAAGATAATGCATGAACCTTGCTTTCTAGGAGCTCGTAGATTCATGGGAAAGACAAAGTAAGCACTTGGAATATGCGAAATGTGATCCTAGGCAGGGAAAGCCGAGTGCCAGGATGGTTCACAGAGAGTCTACATAGTTGTTCATTCAAGGGAAAAAAAACAAAGATAGCTGGCAGTAGAATCCATTGGTGAGGAAAGATTTGCAACTTTGGGGTCTTTACCCATAAACTATTTTAATTCATGAGGAAGTCCATGCAGGGAAATTCAGGCAAACAAATATACAAAGAACAGCAGGCACTTCTGGAAAAGATAACAGCTACAAAGCACATTAAAACCAGGAAAGAATCTCTAAATGTTGAACATAAACTTGCCACATGTCCCAGAAATTCCATTCCTAGATTTATACCCCAAAGGACTGAAAACATGTCTACACAAAAACTTGTATAAAATGTTCATAGATGCATTACTTGTCATAGTGAAAATGTGGAAACAACCTAAATGTCCATCAACTATAGGATGGATAAAGAAATTGTGTTTTATCCATGCAATGCAATATTATTTAATAAAAAGGATTTAAGATGGATGAACCCTGAAAACGTTATGCTAAATGAAAGAAGACATACACAAAACGGTATATATTGTGTAATTCCATTTACATGAAATACACAGCATAGGGAAATGCAGACAGACAGACAGCAAATTAATGGTCTCTGGGGCATGGAAGAACCTGGGAGTGGGGAGCGGCTGCTTCCCGGGTACCAGTGAGGCTCCTTTTGGGAGGGATGGAAGTAATTAGATAGGAATGATGGTCGCACAACTCAGTGACTATACCCCAAATCACTGAATTGTTCCCTTAAAAAAGGTGAGCTTTAGAGTCAGTGAATTATATCTTAATAAAGCTCCTGTTAAAAAAAAAAGAAAGAAAGAAAAAAGAAAGGCCTGGGAAGAATAACTCTCCCAAAGTTGCTAAGAAGGCTGGCTCCTAAGAGTGAAATTGTGAAACATCCATCTTAGAAATGAAGAAAAACCATGGACAGAACATTGGAGATTCACAAAAACAAGATTCTGTCTAGAGCTTTGCCCCTGTTGTGGGGAATTTGTTTTAAAGAAAAGAAAGAAAAATCCTATGAAATGTCTCAAGTAAGAAATAAAAAAAGTGGGGTGTTATATGCCACTTTACATTGGTAACTTAAAGTCATGGAATCATTATTTGAATATATTGTTAAAATGTTAGATGCTATTTTTTTAAAAAACTCACTATGTAGAAATAATTTCAAATGCACAGAACAGTACAGTAGTACAGGGGACACCCATATATACCCTTTAACTCTACCCAGATACCTTACTGTTAACATTTCACCCCATTGCTTCATCCTTTAAGTTTGCACACTCTTCTTTCTTCATCATCTTTGTCCTCTCGCCCACCCTTCTCTCTCACACATACCTATTTGGAAATGTTACGGTTTTTTGGTTAATATATTTGTATGCAGTGTATACTAGCCTTAAAAAATAAAGATATTACCTAATATACCCATAGTATAGTTATCAATTCCAGTAAATTTAATGTTGCTCTAACACTTTATATTTTTTATCTGTGTTCTTAAGGTGAATGGCTCTTGTATTTCCATGGTGGAAATACTATGCCGTCGTACAGCTCTCTTCCCAACTCTATGTTCAGTGACACCATGTAGGTAGCTTGAAATCATCCATTGTGGGAGCATTTACACCATGGAAATTGGCAAACACTACAAATTAGGGCTTGTGTTATTGTTTTGTTGCTTTTCTACATTTAGGTGATGGAGAAATGGAGTTACAAGTGTATCGTGTCTGTAGCTATACATTGTAAATAGCACAAAAATTGAACAAAGATATTTTCTTGTAGTATTAGAAACTGTCAAAGAAGTCACTCATTTCATTGACAAACAAGTGAAGTTCCAATGTATTTTTGTTGTTTCACTTTGGTCTTAAATGTAAAAGAAAATGACCATGACATTCAGGTCAGAACTACCCTTGTTGATCAATAGCCTAAGCAACTTCTTTGCTAAATCGGATAATAATCAAGCTTTTATTCATATACTGATTTTGTCAAATTGTGATCAATTTTTAACCATAGGTTGGTTATAGATATAAGAGTTTGGCAAAACACCACAAAAGCACTCAGAATCGATTGGCTATATGAAATTTATAACAAGTATTATATCAAAATCACTGAAAAATGAGAAAAAACTTTCAGCCATCTTAATTCCTTTCTGGAAAAAAGAAAACTTTAATTTTTTTACTATTTTTGAAAATTTTTTACTATTTTCTTATTCCTTTCCAGGGAAATCATGATTGTACCATTTGGTCAATGCCTTAGTAGAACCATCACACAATCTCGGTGGCACACAACTGGGTTTAGTATACCAGTTTGCAGGTGGATGGGAATCAGCTGACTGAAGCTGGGCTCAGCTGGGGTGGCTCTTCTTTGGTAGCTTGGCCATATTCTCCTCGTAGCTGTAGCAGAGAAGCAAAACGACAAACCAAATTGCTCAAGTACTTTCAAGCATCTCTGTCACACCTAGCACATGACTTGCTTTGGCCAGTGGCTTCCCAATGGCCAAAGCAAGTCACATGGCCAGACCCACAGTCTAGAGGTAGGAAAATATACTGTATCCCCCAGGGAAAAGCACACCCAAAGTACTGGGATGAAGGGAGAAAAGAATTGGGATTGTATATAGTCAACCAGTAATCATCATATTAGCATTTGTGTAGGATCTTAAATGGTTATTTGTGCTTTTCCATGTATTTTTTAAATCACTTCCTTTAACATACAAGAAACACATAACACACAGAGAAAGCTCAAGAAAGCTCTCAGTTCCAGAGTTGGCAGTTCAGGTGCAGTCAAAGAACATGAGCCTTTTCAGTCTCCCAGGAAAAAAGGGGTGAGAAGACTTGGAATATCACTGGACTCCTGGTGAACCCAGGGCTGGGGCCACACATGGCTTAGCTCTCTACAAAGGCAAAGTGCTGATTTTCCTCATCATGGTCCTGGCCTTGCTCTCACACTGGTCCTCCAGTTCTCAGAAGTCTTCCAGTTCCCAGGATGGCCCTCTCCTTTGGTTCCTTAACATTTTCACTCAGGGGAGAAGGCCACTGGGCATCAGAGTCACAGGGGAGTGGCCATCCTGCAGGGCAGTGAGAGGAGATCACCTACTACTTTGCCCTTTGGTTTCTGTCTGTTGAATTTAGAACTTGAAGATATGGGCATCTCAGGGTCTCATGGGCTCATCCGAGCTCTGGCTGGTCACAAGGGTTTCTGAGGGCTGTCTGTTTCTTCTTCAGAAAACACCTGCTTGGAAGGGAGCTCAGTCTGTCTCCCTCATGGCATCTTGTCCTCAAGGGAAAACTGGGTGTTCAGGGACAATTCCAGTTCAGAAGATGAAGGTGCTTCTAGCAGCAGAACAGGCTCTGAGGGGTAGATTTGATTTGGAGACTTTGGTCTCAAATACTTCACCCAGCTGTTTGAGCAAGTGGGCTTGGGGGCTCTCCACCCCTGGTCTTCATAGGTGTCCATGTAATGCCAAGAGTAGGACAGCCGGGATCTGAGTCCTCCTCAGGTAGGACCCTCCAGCAGTGGCTCCCCTGCTGGTAGGTTTGACTATGGATAGCTCTCCACTGGGTGGAAATCCACAGGATGCCAGCACTAGGTGAATGTGGGTCCGCCATTCGAGCCAGTTGTGTGTTGTGTGGGGAGGCTGCACTGGAGCGCCTGGGGTGCTCTTGGCTGAGCTCATCTCAAGTGGAAGGAAGAGGGTAGGGTGGGGCCCAGCACAAGTCCAGGAGGGGATGCTGGGCCTCAACTCCACTTTTTGGTTCTTTCTGTGTATTTCTTAAAACTTATTTTTCAGTTACAGCTGACATACACTATTATGTTACTTTCAGGTGTACAACATAATGAATAGACATTTATATAACTTACAAAGTGATCACCCTGATAAATCTAGTACCCATCTGACACCATACATTGCTATTGCAATATTATTGATTATATTCTTTATGCAGTACTTTACATCCCTGTGACTATTTTTTATAACTGGCAATTTGTACATCTTAATCCCTTTCATCTTTTTACCCATCTCCCCATCAGGTAATTATCAATTTGTTCCCTGTATCTATGTTTGTTTCTTTTGTTGTTCATTTATTTTGCTTTGTGTTTCCACATATTAGTAAAATCATATGGTATTTGTCTTTCTCTGTCTGACTTATTTCATTTAGCATAATATCCTCTAGGACCATTCACGTTGTCTCAGATGGCAAGACTGTATTCTTTTTATGGCTGAGTAGTATTTCATTGTGTCTATGTACCACATCTTCTTTATCTGTTTGTCTATTGATGAACACTTGGGTTGCTTCCTTATGGTGGTTATTGTAAATAATGCTGCAACGATCATAAACGTGCTTATATCTTTCCAAATTAGTGTAAGTTTCCCCTTTTCTCTCCATCCTGGCCAGCACTTGTTTGTTAATTCTTAGCGACAGCCATTCTGACAGGTGGGAGTTGATATCTCATTATGGTTTTGATTTGCATTTCCCCAATGATTAGTAATACTGAGCATCTTTTCATGTGCCTGTTGGTCATCTGTATGTCCTTTCTGAAAAAAATGTCTAGTCATGTCCTCTGCCCATTTTTAATTATATTTTTTAATGCTGAGCTGTATAAATGTCTTTATATATTTTGGATATTAACCCTTTATTGGATATATCTTTTACAAATATTTTCTTCCATTCACAGGTTGCCTTTTTTGTTGAGGTTTTCTTTTTGGTACAAAAGCTTTTCATTTTGATATAGTCCCATTATTTATTCTTGCTTTTGTTGTTTGCCCTAGGAGACATATACAAAAGAATATGTTGCTTAGGCTGATGTCAAATAATTTATTGCCTATGTTATGTTATGGTTTTATGGTTTCAGGTCTTACATTTAAGCCTCTAATCTATTTTGAGTTTATTTTTATATATGGTATAAGAAAGTCTAATTTAATTTTTTTGCATGTATCTGTCCAGTTTTCCCAACACCATTATATATACCCCATTGTATATTCTTGCTCCTTTTGTCATAGATTAATTGACAATATAGGTCTGGGTTTATTTCTGGACTCTCTATTCTGTTCCATTGATCTATGTGTCTGTTTTTATGCCAGGACCGTACTATTTTGAGTACTATAAACTTGTAGGACAGTTTGATATATCAGAGAGTGTAATACCTCCAACTTGTTTTTCCCCTCAAGATTGCTTTGGCTACTTGAAGTCTTTTGTGGTTCCATATAAATTTTAGGATTATACGTTCTACTTCTGTGAAAAGTCCCATGGTATTTTGATAGAGATTGAATTGAATCTGTGGATTGCTTTGGGTAGTAGGGACATTTTAAAGATGTTAGTTCTTCCTGTCCATGAACACAATGTAGCCTTCCAATTATTTGTGTCTTCTTCAATTTTTTCCTTTAATGTCTTATAGTTTTTTGTGCAAGTCTTTTACCCCCTTGGTTAAATTTATTCCTAGGTATTTTATTCTTTTTGATGTAATTATAAATGGGATTGTTTTCTTAATTTCTCTTTGTTAGTTTTTAATATCCTTAGTTATAGGAATTCTGTTCATTTACTCTTCAGCTGGTTCTCCACGATGATTGTTCTGTAAGTTAATTGTAATTTTGATATGATTGTGGGAGGAGTTGACTTCACACTTTTCCTACTTTGCCATCTTTACCAGAAGTCTTCTGTGAGGATATCATTTTTATTTTCATTATTTTATTTATCATTTATAGATGAGGAAAAAGATCAGAAAGGTAAATTCACTCACCCACTATCACACAGCTAGTAAGGAATAGAAAGGGACTTTCCACTTTTTTTTGTTTTATTGAGATATAATTCACATGTAACATTGTATCAGCTTTAGGTGTATGATAAAATGATTTGATATATATATTTATTGGGAAATGATTACCACAGTGAGTTAGTTAACATATATCACCATGCATAGTTAAAATTTTTCTTGTAATGAGAACTTTTAAGATCTATTCTCAGCAATTTTCAAATATACAATACAGTATGGTTAACTACAGTCACCATGCTGTACATTACATCCCAGGACTTATTTTATAACTGGAAGTTTGTGCCTTTTGACTACCTTCACCCATTTTGCCCACTCACCACCACCCTCCTTTGGGTTGCCAGTCTGATTTAAGTATTTGTGAATTCAGTTTTTTAAAAATGTGTATTCAGATATAAGTGAAATCAAACAGTATTTTTTTTCTGTCTAACTTTCTTCACTTAGCCTAATGCCCTTAAGGTACACCCATTTGTCAGAAATGGCAGGATATCCTCCTTTTTATGGCTGAATAACATTCCATTATATGAATACAGCACAATTTCTTTATCCATTCATCCATCAGTCAACAATTGGGATATTTCCATGTGTTGGCTATTGTAAGTAATGCTGCAATGAACATGGGGGTTGCAGAAATCTTGTCAAGGTAGTGATTTTGTTCCCTTCAAATAAATACCAAAAAGTGGAATTGCTGGATAATGTAATCTGGCAGCCAAGGAGAGTGGACTGGAATGTGCATATGTGAACAATGAAGACTTCACTGTACTAGTCAGTGGGGGTGGTACATGCCATTGAGTAAGCATAAGTACTCTGTGGCTGTTGCATTCAAAATGAGTGAGTAGAGCAATGAATCTGCATCCAATTTTGCATTAAGCCTGAACATTCCTCTGTGGAAACTACTCAGATGAGTCAGAAGGCTTTTGGAAACAATGCAATAAGTGTGGTGCAAATAAAAGTGTGGTACAAACACTTCAAAGATGGTCAAGAATCTGTTGAAAGTGATCCGCATTCTGGAAGGCCTGCAACAAGCAGAACACTTGAGAATGTTGAAGATATACAGACTGCAATGAACAAAGATCAGTGACCAACAGTGCAAGAACTAGCAGCTAATCTGGGGATTCCCAAAACTACTGAGTCCAAGATTTCAATGCAGGATCTTGCCATGAAACATGTTGTGGCAAAATTCATTCTGCAGCTTCTGCTACCAGAGCAGAAAGAACATCATGCTGCAGTTGCTAATGACTTGATTCACGCTGCTACCAAAAAACCAGATTTCCTCAAGAAGATCATAACTGGAAATGAATCTTGGGTCTACAACTATAAGCCAGAAACAAAGGCCCAGTTGTCCCAGTGGAAGTCGCCTTGTTCTCCATGCCTAAGAAGGCACAGCAAAGTCACAGCAAAATCAAGACCATGTTAACCGTGTCTTTTGATTGAGAAAGTGTTGTCCATCATAAGTACGCCCCTTCAGGCCAAATAATTAATAAGAAGTATGAGTACTACCTGAATGTTCTTCGTCAGTTGAGAGATGCAATACCATGAAAACAGCCACAGCTAAGGGCAACTGGTGATTGGCAGCTTCATCATGATAATGTGCCCCCTCATGCATCACATCGCATGCAGATTTTTTTGGTAAAACATCAAGTCATCCAGGTGACTCAGCTCCCCTACAGCCCAGATTTAGTGCTCTGTGACTTCTGGGTTTTCCCAAAACTAAAATCACCTTTGAAAGGTGAGAGATTTCAGACCATTGATGAGATTCTGGAAAATACAACAGGGTAGCTAATGGCAATTCCAACAAAGGATTTTTCAGTGTGTTTTAAACAGTGGAAGAGATGCTGGGAGAAGTGTGTGAGGTCCCAAGGTGCCTCCTTTGAAGGGGACTGAGATGTCATCATCCTTTGTACATGTTTCTTGTAACTTCTGCCATGGATGTCTCTATTTTTCATGTTACATGGCTGGATACTTTCTTGTCAAACCTGGGGGTATTTCTACCAACAGTACGCAAGAGTTCCCTTTCTCCAGGCCCTTGCCAACATGTCCTTATGTTTTCTGTTAGCCAATTCTAACAGGTGTGAGATGACAACTCATTGTGTTTTTAATTCGCATTTGCTCATGATTAGTAATGTTGGGCACCTCTTCATATACCCATTGGCCATCTGTATGTCTTCTTTGGAAAGATGTCTATTCTGTTTCTTTGCCTATTTTTTTAATTGTGCTTTTTTCTATTGAATTGTATGAGGTCCTTATATAATTTGGATGTTAATCCCTTATTAGGTATGATTTGCAAATATTTTCTTCCATTCCATAAGTTGCCTTTTCATTCTGTTGATGGTTTTATTTGTTATACAGAGCCTTTTAGTTTGATATAGTCCTACTTGTTTATTTTTCCTTTTTTTTTTGCCTTTGCTTTTGGAATCTCAAATTTTAAAAATGTTCACCAAGACTGACCAAAACTTCTAGAAGGACCGTATGTTTCCTTCTAGGAGTTTTATGGATTTGGGTCTTTAATTCAAGCCTTTTAATAGATATTGAGTATATTTTTGTGAATGGTGTAAGATAGTGGTCCAGTTTCATTCTTTTGCAAGTGGATGTCCAGTTTTCCCAACACTACTTATTGAAGAAACTGTCCTTTCCCCAGATATACTGTAACATTTTTATGTAACCTACTGTCTACATTCCAATTTTGTCAACCAACACAGTGCATTAGTTATGAATTGTTGTATAACAAACTACCCCAAACCTTAGCAGTTTAAAAAGCCCAAATATTTATGACTCCACATTTTCTGTAGGTTAGGCGTCTAAATGTAGCTTAGCTGGGTCCTCTGCCTCAGGGTCTCTAGCCAGGCTACAACTGTGGTCTCATTTGAAGTTTTGAGTGGGGGAGGATCCACTTTCATGCTCACTCTTCTAGTTGTTGGCAGCGTTCAGTGCCTCACTACAGACGGCCAGAGGACTTTCTCAGTTCTTTGCCTTTGGGCCTCTCCATACAGCAACCCCCAACATTGCAGCTGACCTGCCTTAGGGTGAGAGAGCAAGAAAACAAGTCCCCAAAATGAAAGGCTCAGTCATTTTTCGTGACAGTCTTTGAAGAGACATTTCATTACTTCTGCCATTTTCTGTTCATTAGAGGCAAGTCAACAAATTCCAGTCCACATTTAGGGGAGCTGATTACACAATGGTTCAAATACCAGGAGGTACAGTTATTGGGGATCATCTTGGAGGCTGCCTACCATACCCAGTAATACTTCTAGTACGGAATCCAGTCTAGAATCATATATTGCATTTTATTGACATATTTCTTTAGTCTTTTTTTTAATAACACTGACATTTTTTTAAAACACTGTTGTCCTTTTTAAAGTAGAATGTTCCTCATTTGGGGTTAGAGTGATTATTTCCTTATTATTAGATTTAGGCTATGCATTACCAGCTGAATATTACATGAGTAGTGTTGTCTCCTCTTCAGAGTATTGCCTTAGTCAGTTTGGACTACTATAAAGGAATACTAAAGACCAGGTGGCTTATAAACAACAGGAATTTCTTTCTTACTTTTCTAAAGGCTGAGGAGTCTAAGATTAAGTCACTGGCAGATATAGTGTTTGGTGAAGAGCATCTTTCTGCTTCATAGGTAGCCAATAGCCATCTTCTTACTGTCTCTTTACATGGCAGAAGGACTAGGGAACTCTCTGGGGTCCCCTTTATAAGGAAACTACTCCTATTCATTAGGGTTCTGACCTCATGACCCAATCTCCCCACTGCCTAATACTATCAATTTGGGGATGAGGTTTCGGCACATGAATTGTGGGTGGACACAAGCATTCAGTCTATAGCATGCAGGTATCATCCAGAGACATATGATGTCCATCCACCCCTAATCGTTGATGTAAATTTTGATCCCTGGTCAAGGTGCTGCCTGGTTTCTCCACTTAATAATTACAATTTTCCTCCTTGCAACTAACAGGCAATCTTTGAGAAGACAATTTAAGACCATGCAAAGAACTTGCTCCTTACCAAAAATTTCTTCTAGACTTAGCATCTGGATGATTCTTAAATAGTCTTTACTGTAATGGTAGTAAAATTTTTCCCCAGCTCCAGATACCTTCCACATCTATCAATTGGCATGATGTGTTTTTATTAGTCTGCTTGGGCTACCATGAAAAAATACCATAGAAATTTCTGTTGTTCTTATTTAACAACAGAGGTGTATTTTCTCATGGTTTCAGAGGCTGGAAGTCCAAGATCAATGTGCCGGCAGGGTAGCTAGCTTTCTCCTGAGGCCTCTAGTTTTGGCTTGCTGACAGTCACCTTCTCGCTGAGTCCTCCTGTAGCTTTCCAAATGTGCGCATGTGCCTGTGTCTCTCTCTTTTTTTTTAGAAAAAAAGAACACCAGTCCTATTGGATTAGCCCCCTCCCCCGTGATCTTTTCTAACCTTAATTACTTCCTTAAAGGCCCTGTCTCCATGTACAGTCACATTGGGAGTTAGGGTGTCAACGTATGAATTGCAGGGGACACAATTCCCTGTATACCGATATCCTACTGTAAAAAGATCTGTCTCTTGTCATGTATTTATTTCTCTCTTTGTTTGTTGTGTATGGATTCCATTTTCTTTATGGTGCATAATTCAGTGAAGCCCTCATTTTGGTGTTATATTGTCCCAGACTTGGGCGGTGGAAATCCCTTCAGGCTAGCTCTCCTATCCTTACAACACACCCTCGTTCCATATTAGGCACTGCCTTACATCCTAGCACAAGATGTTCCAGGCTCTCTTTAAATGGACACGGTGGTTGCTCAGCTTTATGAAGGCACTAAATGCCATAGAAATGTACACTTTAAAACAGTTAATTTTATGCTGTGTGAATTTCTTTGAGGATGTGTGGTTCCTTTTAGTCAGAAAACTGAATTAGAACTAAGATCATGGTGTTAGGTGTGCTCATTGCTACAGGAGTATTTTTTTTACAGTGAACAGAGTTATTTATATAATCATACATATATATCACACACATCAATGCACACATAAACATGCATATACACATATTTCCAAAATCACGAGTCTACAAAATCTGTGTCTTTTTGCAGAGAGCACATGCTGATCAGTGAGCCCTGTGTCTACAGCGAGCCAGGCTGTAGGCTGTTTTCAGGTATGCTTGCACCCAGCCAAGTCCAAGGACAGCAGGTTCCTGGCAACACATTCTTTCCTGTGCCTTATTGTCCCCCATGGTTTGGGCAGGCAGACCCTTGTCTGCCAAGGCATTGCATGACCCATTGCAGGCCCTCACCTCTGTCCAGTACAGACATGTTGCCTGGTGTTTCTGTTAGCTGATTCCGCCCTCTGACACAAAACCAGTCCTCCAGTGGCAAAGCTAAACTCCTTCCCTTTTCCTCCCCTTCCAGTTTACCTCAGTTTTTTGTCTCTCCTTCCCTCCATCCCTTTCTCTCCCTGCCGCTCTCTTTTTCACACGCGCGCCCTCCCCTCCTTGAAGAGGTCGACTCTTTCCCTAAACAGTGGGAGGCTCCCTGGGCAAAGGGTTGGAGTCATTCCCACCTGTAATTTATCATCATTAAACACAGGAGCATGATTGTAGTAAGAGGATGATGATTCTGAAGCCATTTCTTTCTATTCTTTTCCTACTGCAGCCCCTGGGGGAGGATGCCCCTAGGCTCAGCAGCTGGAGCTCCATGGTTTAAAAGGAGGTCCCAGGAGGCTTTGCCCAAGAACCACAAGGACTTGGGCTCTTTCCTATTCAGGAAGCTTACCCAGTTTGTGCCTTTGCCCACCCCCCACCCCCCCAGAGCTCCCATGACTACAGCATCTGTATCTGTCCACCTGTGTCTGTTCTGCCACAAAACTACCTCCAGGAACTGGGGCGGGGGGGTGGGGGGGGTGTGGCAGCTAGAAGAAATCAGTCAATCTACAAAGGGAGTGACGACTACAAGGGAGAAAGGAAAGCTTGAGCATGGGGTTCCTTATAGGGTTAACACAGCCAGGCATACACAAAGGGTGGATGAGGGTGAGGCAAAATGAGAAACCCTGTGCTCCGACTGGAGGGAAAACAGCTTCCACCTTTTTTTTTTTTTTTCATCAGGGGGCACATTTACATTTCAGAGTAAACCCAGCTACAAATGAGGGTAGCTGGGAGCATGTCCCTCCTCAGGCAGCTGATGAAAAACCCTTCCAACGCCTTTGATTGGGGGTGCACACTGGAGCACATTTTAAATGTGCATCTGTGGAGAGTTCGGCTGGGGAACCCCAGCCGTGAGCAGCGCAGCTGGTGGGTGAGAGGGCAAACCTTGTCTGGAACACGTGGGGCTTGGAATAGGCTGCCACAGCAGCACCAAGGAAAACCTGGAGTGGATCTTAGGAAGCAAAGTGCACCGCTCTGGAGCTCTGCACCCGTCCCTTACCGAAACTCATCGTCAGTCTCAGGCTCCCAGAGCTCCACCATTGGAGCACACTCCCAAGGGCTCACGGTGGGAACCTGGGAGGGGCCGAACATGCTGTTCGGAATAATTTAGGAGGGGAAATATTCTTCCTGCTTGGTAGTGTGAAATCACTTATTTATGGCTCCTATTCAGGCCCTGGTTTGCAGATAATCCCCCTTTCTATGCAGTCTAACTCATGAATGTTGATCTTGCAAATCAAGCTGACACTGGCAGCTTTTGTCCAGCGGGCATACATCAAGGCCTGCTTTCTCCTCAGCACGTTAACCCTCTCATCGGAATTCAGGTCCCAGCCTCCTGGATTCCTGAAAGGCCCGCTCCGCCCCAAAGCGACCTGGGGTCTCCAACAACAATCCCGGGGCTTGTCTGCCAAGCTCTCCTGCCCAGCTTGGAGAGTCCTGTTCTGGGCCCCCAAGAGGAGCTCTCAAGAGAAATGACCCTGGCAGGAGGAGGTCACGGATGAGAGGCTCCCAAACCTTTAGATCCTCACTGGGGGGCCTGGCTTTGGTCCTTGAACACAAAATCAAGCCAAGCCGAGGCAAAATGCCATTCCCAGAAAGGAAGCAATGAAACAACTCTGCTTACCTGGCAGGAGGACCTGGACCGAGGAGACCAGGACCAAAGTTTGCCAGGATGTATGCACCAGAAATAATGAGATAAGATGGGGGAGGGCAGGTGTCAGCTCTATCCACAGAAGCCATCAATAAAGGAGGCTTTTGCTCAAAGCAAGGCAGGTCGTTGGCTTTTAGAATTGACTTAGTGGTAACTCTGGAGCATGATGTGATAAGATCCTTTTTAATTAATGCTAATGATGTAATGATTATAAAGTACCCTAGGCTTTAGAAGAATGGGTACTAACTGCAAACCAAATATGTATTTGAGTGTTTTGTAATTAATGGGACTGCTTAAAAAATAGGAATATAGGCATCCACACCCTTATTCTCAGGAATCCAAACTCATGAATAAAGATATCGATGCTTAATTTAAACCAAAGTGGCCTCTATAGCCACAGCGACTCATTATGCTTTGCAGATGCACAGCTCACCTATGCAGTTTCTCACCGTTTGATTGAGAGCCTTTCAGTCCCACACAGGACTGTAGAAGGGATATATTAACGCATAAGTTTGTGTTTTAAAAAAATTTATCACGGCATTTGGTACAGAATGAGTAAAATAGATGATCAGGATTCCTACTGGCATGGTAATATTTCTCACCTCCCTCCCCTCATCAGTCTCCCAATGTACAAGCCTCCCCCACCTCTCTGTGAAATGAAGCCACTGAAGGAGCTGAAGACCTGCAAATGACATGAGTTGCTGGAGGTCCCAGCAAACAGGAGCACTGATTCTTAGCATTGCCTCCTTCCTGTTACTCTGACCGCCATGGAACTCACCAGAGAGGAGACCATAGATAGTATGGTTGTGGTTGGGTTTTCTGAAAAGAAAGGATCAGAGCGACCGTTTTGATCCTCACACATTTCTCAGAAGGGATGTGTTGAGTTAGGGCATTGTCGATGGGGAAAGTTTTATCTCTGTGCACTGCTCTCCCATCCCGGAATCCAATGGTCAATAGAATGAAGCAAATTAACTGCTTTCCTTTTGTGGGACAAATTCTTCAGGAACAATTTGATTACCATCAAAAAAACTAATCTGTCTTGTCTTCGCCTGTGATTCTTATCTGAACATTTGGATCTGGGTGTCCAGCTGATGGTGGGCATAGGAGGTATTCTTAGGCACAGTCTCTTCCCCCTCTGTCTCCCGGATTTCAAGTGGCTTGGTGGGACAGGTCACAGGACCACCAGGCATGTGACCAAACCAATTCTATTCTGTCATCCAGGAGCTAGGGTTTTCAGGTGCAAACCCAGGACTAGGAAATTGATCAAAATATCTGATACCTGGAGCTGTCCTGTTGCTGGTACCTTCCAACACCCACTGAGCTCTTCTCCATTCTGGGTCTGCTCCACTTCCCCTTCAAAACCTTTTTTTTAATTGCTTAACTTACATGCATCAATACCCAAGTCATATAGAAAACAGCAAATTTAAAAACCAATTATTTTTTATTGTGACATATAACATATATCATGAAAAGTACATAAAAAGGTAATACAAATAATCACAGAGCGAGCGTCCATGAATGTCATTATCACCTGGGTCAAGCACTAGATAGAATATTGCCAGGTGCCTGGGAGCCCTCACCATTCCCACTGGTGCCCTCCTTGCTGGTGACAGTCACCTTTCCCTTTCCAAACCACTATGCTGATACTCTTCCATTCTTTTTTTAATCCTTACTCAAGGATATGTTTATTGACTTGAGAGAGAGAAAGAGAGAGATTGATTGGGTGCCTCTGGTACGTGCTCCAACCAGGGATCAAACTGCAACCTAGCTATGTGCCCTGATGGGTAATTAAACCTGCCACCTTTGGTGTCTGGGACAGCGTTCCAACCAACCGAGCCACCCAGCCAGGGCTGTGCTGATAGTCTTGATAATCACTCCCTTGCTTTGCGTCACAGTTTTATCACCTACATAAGCATCCCTGCTCTGTTGTTTCACTTCATCTGTTTTTGAAATTTATGTGAAAGAAGTCTTCTGGTCTTTGCTTACCATTGTGTTGGTGAGAGTCATCTATGTTGTTATGTGTACAAATAATTTATCGGTTTTATTGCTGGGTAGCCGTATATTTGTGAACATCCCGTGCTTACTGATCCATCCTATCCCAGATGAACATGTGCGTTGTCTCCACTGGGGCTACTGCAAATAGCACTGCTCTAAGCATCCTTGTTTATGTCTCCTAGTAACATGTGAGCATCTTTCCCTAGTGGGAATCCCTAGGAGCGAAATTGCTGGGGCACCAGGTATGTGTCTCTTCACCTTCGCTAGATAATGTTACACTATTTTTTTTTTTTTTGAAGTCGTTGAACCAATTTTGAATTCCCACCAGCAGTAGATGAGAGATCCCATTATCCTGCATCCTCTCTGGACTCCGTGTCTTCAGCTTTTTAAATCTTTTGCCCATGAGGCGGCTTTGTTTATGATTCCCTGGTGGCTGATGAGGTATGCACCTTTCCAAACACCGGCCATTTTGTTTCCAAAAACTATTTCACGTACACAGGCACATGCGCATACGCAGGCATGCATGTGTGTGTGTGTGCAGGGTTAGTTCAGGTTCCTTTAAGTGATCAAAAAATATCAAGTTTTATGTTCCTATTCAACCATCAAATTCAAGGAAAACTGTCTTTTTTCTAGTGTTCAAATTTTTTTTTACAGAACACATTTGTTGTTTAATTTACATTTAACTTAACAGACAACTTTTTTTTAAATTTGAGGAGCTAATCAGGAACACTTATTCTTGAAGTTGTTTCATTGACCTTCCACTTGAAGAGCTGTCTAACTTCACTGAAACCTGATAGTCATCCCTGCTCTTGGTAATGACCATCACCCCATGCCTCCTGAACGCTATTCCTGTTAACTGCAGAGGCGAGCATTAAACCACACCACTCTTCCCGCAAAGAGGCCTGAGGTTAAATGAAACCTGTTGGGATTATTTCTCACCCTGGTGGATATGTCTGTTCATCTCCAAAACAGGAAATTTGCCCCTTGTTTATTATAAAGAAAATATAATATCAACCAGCACTTTGTAGGTGCAACCAAACATAAGGTTTGCCCAACTCTCTTTAGACACCCAACAAACTTCTTTCTCTCTCCTCACTCCCTACCAAGTGTTGTTCTTTACCCTCCTGCTTCTTGATCAATAACATGATGATGGAGAATGTAAGACATAATGACAATGAAACACTTCTGAGCGCTAAAATGTTAGGGTATGGTTTTAGATTCTGTCTAGCCCAAGGGCCTATGTGAACAGGGAAGGCAAATAGGTTTCATTTCCCAAGTCAACTCCAATTGGCTGCGGTAATATTTGGAAAGAATTCCAAAGTCACATCTGGGCTCTGTGGCGAAGAATTGTTTAGTCATATCTGCCACAGGTGGGGTGGAAGCTGGCAGGACTTAGTCACATGCACTTTAGAGCAGTGCTTCTGAAACTTGGCTGCTCTTTAGACTCATCTGGGGAGCTTTGACATGCTCAAGCCGGGGCCTCATCCCAGACCAGTTATAGCAGAAACTTTAGGAGCGGCTCAGGCTTCAGTATTTTTAAGACTCCCAAGCAGATTCTGGTGCGTAGCCAGGTTAGAGAACATATAACGAGAGCAGTGTTTCTCAACCTATTTTTCATTGTGCCCTCCTCCGGATATACATTTTTTCCTAATTGTCCCCCTCCCAGGAAATTTTAATGCCACAGATAGATATGCTGTATGTGTGGTGTATACTGTAGATATACCTGTACTTTATACAGGAAAAGGGGTGAGATTTTTGCCACCCTTGGCAGTGATTTCAGTTTGGTTGAGAATGCATGATCTAAAATCTAGGAATTAGCTTTTAGAGAATTGTTTAGAGTGAGACAAATATGACTTGGTACCATTTGCAATTCAGACATGATGATAATCGACTCTGTAAAAGCAAAACGGCACCATTAGCATGATAGTGGAGGTACAAAATGATGCATTGTTTGCGGCCACTGATGGACTTGGCTGTGTCTTTCACAGTTTTCAGGAATAATTAAGGGATAATGTTAATTGAGACAGGCACCGTGATAATCCCCGGCTGCTAAATAAGTTACTATTCAAGTCGGAAATGTTTACTTTCCTAGCAAAAGAAACTATGTCTAAGGTAAGTAGTTTCTGATGACATGGTGACCCGTTCTATTTTCTGTTACTAACAAAACTGATAGTGTTTGTTTCTGATATTTGGTGCTTTATGGTAATATCTCATCACTTTCCTGTTATTCACCAGCTTAATAAAAGTCTTAGAGAGAGCTTTAACCCAGACGAGGTCATTTATTCTTCTATAACCTAGGGTGGTCTTTATCACTATGTACTTTTACCTTTACAACTGAAAAAAATCTTAGCATTTCCTAAGATGCTAAGAGTAAACACAAATTTAAAACCTTATAAATAATTTTTTAATCCTCACCCAAGGATATTTGTTCATTGGTTTTAGAGAGAGAGAGAGGAAGGGAGAGAGAAAAACATCAATGAAAGAGAGAAGCATCGATTGGTTGCCTCCCATATGCACCTGGGGGTCAAAACCCACAACCTAGATACTTGCAACTCTTCAGTTATTGGATGACGCTCCAACCAACTGAACCACACCAGCCAGGGCTAAAACCTTATAAAAAATTGAATGGACACATATGTAAGACCTGACACATCTCATTAGTTTCCATTTCTTAAATGTCCATCTTGCCCACTTTGGCAGCTGGTTCCAGTGTCACCCTGCCACTGTGGGCGAGTCATTTAACCCATCTGTGCCCTCAAAGAATTGAAAAAACATTTGCAGTACCACACAGGCTTCCAGGAAGAATAAATATGTAAAGCTGTTTTGTAAAAGTAGAAAGTCTCAACACAACGAAAGGTAGTGATGACCCAATGTCATTCAGCAAGTATTTATTAGTGACCTATGTTCTCATCACTAAACTTAACTTCTGCAGCCCAAGGATGAATAAGTTATACTGACTCTGCCCTCAAAGAGCTCCCACTGACAGCCTTCCTGCCCTCAAGTCTTATTGCTGGTTTTTACTCCATGGGGACTCTGGTCCCCCAGAAAGAGAATATAGGCGATCCACTGATGGCAACCAGTAAGAAATATTCAGGCACACTGAGTGTTCTACCTAACAGAGGGATTGCAGTTTATTTATTTTTAATTATTTTAATTTTTCAATTCTAGTTGACATACAATGTTATGTTAGCACCAGGTGTACAACATAGTGATCAGACATTTATATGCCTTACGAAGTGATCACCCTGATGAGTCCAATACCCACTGGGCACCACACGTAGTTATTACCATATTGTTGACTATATTCCCTGTGCCGTACTTTACGTCCCCGTGTGTTTTTATAACAGCCAACATGTGCTCCTTAATCCCTTCCTTTTTTCACCCAGTCCCCCTAATCCACCTCTCACCTAAAAACCATCAGTTTGTTCTCTGTTATCTATTAGTTTCTGCTTTGTTAATTAATTAATTTTTTTAGATTCCACATATAAGTGAAACCATATGGTACTTTTATTTCTCTGTCTGATTTATTTCACTTAGCATAGTGGCCTCTAGGTTCATCCATTGCTAAATCTTGCAAATGGCAAGGTTCAATCCTTTTTTATGGCTGAGTAATATTCTATTATGTATATGTACCACAGCTTTTTTATCTGCTCAACTGTTGATGAACACTAGCTTGCTTCCATATAATATATGGTATTATAAATAATGCTGCAATGAACATAGGGATGCAAATATGTTTTCAAATTAGTGTTTTGGGTTTCTTTGGATAAATACCCATAAGTGGAATTGCTGGGTCATACAGTAGTTCTATTTTTAATTTTTCTGAGCAACCTCCGTACTGCTTTCCATAGTGGCTGCAGCAATTTGCAATCCCATCAACATTGTACAAGGGATGACGGATTTCAGTTTAGACTGTCTATTTGGTTCTCAAATCATGGATTCATTCTCTGTGCTACAATGCAGGGTGGGGCAAAACAGTTGTTCATCTAGAAAATAATACAATAATTAAGAAATCATAATGCAAGAATAAATTCTGTGTTTCGTATCCTCACAACTGTAAACCTACTTTTGGCTCACCCTGCATATAATCACATGGCAGCCTCATTGTCTCCGTCTTGTCACCGCTGGACTCTTCATTTGTCCACTGGCACCAGGTTGGTCAGTGCTGGGTTCTTTGTTAGGATGTAAGCCCATTGAAGGTAGGCACCTCTGGGCTCCTTAGTGGGTCTCAGAGTTCCTAGATGTCTGCTCCTGAGTACATGCTGCCAGTGGAAAGAAATGCTCTGTGAAGGGTGTTGAACAGTTAGTGAGGCAGAGGGATCAGCGGACCTAGTGTCTTATTAACGCCAATGTCATTCTTGAAGAACTGTGCTACCTTCAGCCCTCTCCTGAAATGTCCAGTTCCCAGTTTCCCTCTGGCTGATCTCCAGCAAATCCCACCATAATCCGGAGGAGCTGAGCGGACCCTTGTAGTTCTAACATCCAGGTATTTCTTTGCTCTCCTGCCCTCACTCCTTCCTTCTTCTCTCGCAAGCACCATGGCACTGGCTTTTAGGACTCCTATTTAGTGACACACTAAAATGAGATGAGAGTACATTGAGCTGAACCTGCTGTCAGAACACACTGGACCCAAGAAAGCTGAAGATTTCCCAGCTGCTTGGGACAATCTGCCTCACCTGTCCATTTCCCAGCAGCCCTGAGTACCAGGAGGAGATGCGCCAATCAGTGCCCAGGCTGAGCTCAGCACTTAGTCTTTAGAGGCCATCTGGGACCTGAGAAAAGAAAGCCAGAGACAGGAAGAGGGGAGCTCCTGAAGGAGTGGCTTAGTGAAGAGCCACAGAAGTCACCTCAGCCCTGGGGTAAATGAGCTTGCTGTGGGGGGCTCCTTTGGCATGCCTGCTGGCTCAAAGACACTTTCCACTATTTGCAACATATTTGTGTCTTATACTCTCAAAAATGAAATCACTGCATTCCAGTAACTGTAAGTGGCAGGTCCCCGAACCTTAAGTCCATGTGTGGAGGTATTTTTCAAACCCCACACTAATGGAGAGACGACACAGGCCTGCTGGCGGGAGTCGGAGCCCTGAGCAGTGGGGAGAGGCGGGGAACCACAGCCTTGCTGCTGGTGAGCGTGTTTAATGATAAGCATTTCACCCAAGCAGCCTGTGCAGTATTCCCGGGCCTCCTCAAAGTCCAGTTTGCCTTAAGGGGGTGTGATAGCCACACCCATGTAACAACAGTAGGGAACAAGAAGCATATGCTGATATTGCCACCGCTGTTTTCATTTTGTTTTCGAGAAAGTTCAGCAAATCACACCCAGCCCTGGGAAGGTATGCTGACATGGCAGTTGCACTGAGCTCAAGGGCCCTCAAACTAGAGTAACGGGCCCTCGCATCCTCCACGTTTTCTTTTTCAGAGACCCCAGGTGCATTAGATGCTATTCTAAAAGGGGAAGCCACTGCTCCTGATTTAATCATCATTACCTTATTTTTATGACTTAGATAAATATGATGGAACCTTTATTGCACTTAAGGTTGGCTATTGACCTAGAACACCCTAACAATTTTTTTTAGGAGATAAAAACCTCCTGGTGATGTTGCAAGTGCTTAAAACTAGTATGAGAAATATAGGATAGCTGCTCCCGAAGCCGGTCCGAGGCAGTGTCATCGCCTCCCTCATCTTATGCCAAGTGTCGCTTGCTCCCACTAATTCCCTTCCACATTCTCAGAACCGCCTTCCACCCCACCTCCCACCGAGAGCAGGGATATTCATGCCACCGCCTCACAGCACAACGGAGCAGGGTCTGGAAGGTTAGCTCCTAGGTTTTGAAATGTTTCCCTCCTCTGCTCAAAAAGTGATTATCTAAATTGTTGCCAAAATATAACCTTGATCCTCAGTTCTGAACAGTATAGAAACTACCGAGCTAGTCATGACACAGCTCTCAGCCTGACATTGCCAGTGTCGATTCACAGGGACCCTAGGGCTTCTCCAAACACTCCTGTGCATCAGGGTACAGAGCCTTTGGGGAGGGGGGCCGCTTAGCTCCAGAGCCGAGTTTTCCAGCCTGCGTTCTGCAGTGTCAGAAAATGTTCATATGCATTCATTAATAGAGCTCCTTGCGATAAGGGGTTGCACGGTCAAATAGGTTTGGGAGCCACTGAATACCAAATGTCTCTCTTGGAGATTCTTCATGCAAATTACCATAGTAAAGGCTCTACTAGAAGCCCCACAGTGAAAAATATTCCTTTACTCAGCATTTTCCACATTGATCCCAGAACTCCTTTTACCCAGATACCCTGAGAAAACACAACTGTAGGGGTAGAGGAATCGGACTTCTTGCAACTAAGATGCTAATAATTGGGGATGGATGTGAGTACACCTTGTTACAGGATGCTCATGGAATGTTCAGGGGCCTCCTGAACCTGAACATAAGCTGGTGTGACTCAGTGGATTTAGTGCCAACCTGTGAATCAAAGGATTACCAGTTTGATTCCAAGTGAGGGCACATGCCTGGGTTGCGGACCAGTTCCCCAGTAGGAGGGGCACAAGAGGCAACCACACATTACTATTTCTCCCCCTATCTTTCTCCCTCCTTTTCTTTCTCTCTAAAAATAAATAAATAAAATCTTTTTTAAAAATGCTGACTTTATAACCAGCATTTGTTGAGTTTGTATATGCCAGCCGCAGTGCTAAGTCCTTTACTTTAGCATATTCTCATTTCTTTTAATCCTTACAACTTCATGAGGTCCTACCATGCACAGTTTTATAATTAAGGAACAAAGAGATTAAGTAACTTGCCCAAGGTCACACAGTCTAATGAGTTCAGGTCTGCAGGTGTCCTTAACTCGAAAGTACTACTGCTTCCCTGTGGAGGCTTCGTATTCTTGGGCTGCCTTGCAGAGATTTGAATAAGGACAAGTTTGGATCAGAAAGAGAGACGTGTCCCCAGGGAGATCTGGAATTGAGAAGACAGATGTCTTTCCGGCTCTCACCCCACTTAACCTCGCCATTGTGATCTACTTGGAATGAGTGACTACTGAGGTGACAGATTGGACTTGGTCAGTATCTCCAGTAATGGGGACCAAGTTGAGGTTTCAGGCCTGCCCTTCCCGCAGTGGGGGCCGAAGCAGAACTAGCTGTGAGCCTCAGCATGAAGACTTCCAGCCACTCCCAGCATTATTGTGTGCCAGGAACTGAGCCACCATCTAGCTTCAGGTTACTCTCCGTGTGGTCCCAGATCAGCATCAGCACCTGCATGCTTGATATAACTACAGACCTATTAGATCAAAATCTCTGGGGATGGGGCCCCCAAACTGTGTTTTCATCAGTCCTTCAGAGGAGTCTTACACTCTAGCCCAGATCTCTCATTTTATGGATGATGGATGAGAAAACTGTGTCCTAGAGTAGAGATGTCACATGATTTACCAAAGTCCAACAGGGCACGTAGTAGGAGAGCCAGATGGAATGGATTACTATTGGTTTTACCTACACAACATCCGTAGCTCTTTATTTTTATAGTAGTATGCAGATTTTCCTTGGGGCATCCTCCGTCATCCCTTTTCTGGTCCTGTGGCTTGGAGGCACCATGCTCCCAGATGTCAAGGTGGGCACCACCCAATCTGGTAGAACTGAGTAATTTGTTTCCACTCCAACACCAATCTGACCGCAGACATAAAGTTCAGGAATGGGCAAAAGACTCAGGCCAGGTCAGCGAGACTAAGTTATGGGGATTTACTGGAATCTGGGGAAGGAGATGTATCGGTGTGAGCATGAGGTGAGTGACCTTTGTGCCATGAAGTTCACCCGAAGAGCAGTCTCATCAGGAAGCAGCTCCTGGTCCCATTGGCCCTGCTCAGAGCTCCACAACCTGGATTTCAGCTGTCATCTGGACCCCAGCTAGTCCAGGTGCCTACTGAAACAGCACTCCAGGGACATGGTTAACTTAGTATTTATGGTGACAGGCTTGTTGGTAATGTGACTCCTCACTCTGGCTGGAGAATGATGCGGAGTTTCCTGAACATAATGACAGCTCAGTCATTATGACGGCAAAATGTGGGCTCTGATGGGAATCTCTCAATCCTTCCTACCAAGGAAGTAGTTATAACTTTTAACCACTGTGGCCAAGATGATAGTTCTGGTCTGGACTCCCCTGTTACGTAGAAGTGTGGTTGACAGGTATTGCTGTGGAATTCCCTCAAACACAGTCTAGAAAGGGAGCAATAGTTGAAGGCTTTTCTACTCATCTTCTATATCCAATATTGTTTCAATTACAAAAGTACCTCCAAATAGCAAAATGTCCTTCCTTTGAAATAAAAATCTTCACTACGATTTCCTCCCTGGTCAGTAAATGGTCTGGACTTAAGAAAGCCATTCTGTCACCCTTCTTGTAAAACTGGGAGAGCACATTTATTTGATTACAATGTGCTGGGTACTGTCATAAGCCTTTGGCAGGTACCGTCTCACAGCCCTAGGAGGAGCTTTCTGAGGGACCTGTAATGTTAGCTAGCATCCTGGTGAATAAGCACTCACTATTCACCAGGCACTGTTCTAAGCACTTGTCACACGTTAACCCATTTTATTCTTCCATCCTCTTACAAGGGGTACATAATTAGTAATCAGCAGGGAGGAAGTCTGAACCCTGGCAACCTGACAGAGATTGTTCACTTACCCTCTGCGCCTTACTGTCTCTGAGGTGCCAGTGTGGGCGAACAAAACTGTCAGGAGGTGAGACAAACAATCGACCTCCTTTTTGTGTCCTGTCCTTGGTTAGTAAATGAAATACACTCTGGGTTAAAACCCTCACCAGTAAAATGGGGCTTGATAGAAATGATCCTAACGTCCTCTTCCAGAAGCTACCCCTTATTTCTCTTCTGGTATAAACCATTGTTTTGAAGATGTGGGAAGGGACGAAACTCCTGCTCTTGGAAAACCTACTGTGGATTTGGTCTGATATTGACGGAGTTTGCTCTTCCTAAATTTTGGAAGTATCTCATCCTCCAGATAAGGCTGTGCTTTAGCCCTGGATCTAAATCATTTTGTTAAAGGCCTTTTCCCCTTGTAATAAGATTTTGGGGCTTCATTTGATCACAAGTTTTTCCTTGGAGTGGAATCTCAAGCTTCTCTCTTACGAAGGTCATACTGCCTTTGCCTTGCTAAGTTCGAGGAGAGAATATAGACTTTTCTGGAAGAAGCAGTCACTTAAATGATTGACTATTGCTCTGAATTTGATTCACTAAGCTGAACACCTCCCACGAGAATGCGAGGCAGGTGTGCTTGTCAAATCTGCTTGTCTACACATGGTGGAGGTGGTTAGTGGGAAGCAGGGCTCCTCAACTCTGCTGTGTTTAGGTCAGTGTCCCCAAACTGCTGAATATGCAAAGACAGCAATCACTCAATGCTTAATGTTTCTTGGGGCAAATAATTTTAATACCTTTCAGATATCATCGCCTTTTTTATAAGTTGAGTTTATTGGGGTGATCTTGGTTAATAAGTTGTATAGGTTTTAGGGGTACAATTCCATAATGTATCATCTGTATACTGTGCTGTGTGTTCACCACCCCCAGGTGAAGTCCCCTTCCATCACCACCTCATCTTCATTATTCCCTACTGGTTCAAAATGATACAGGCCCTGACCTCAGTCCGTCGCAGACCTCCCGGTTCTCCTTGCTGCCATTTCCCTAATACGTATGGTGCTAGGACTCCTTGAGCTCACTCACCCCCGAAACTGTGAGCTTTCCCAGATAAATGATGGAAAAGGGGAGAACTGCACAGGAAAGGGCAGGCATCACTGAGGTCAATAAAGTATGTCAGTAAAGGGTCTGGCAAAGAGAACATGTGGCTGAGGAGTTGTGACATCTGCTGTCCCAGGGTCTTTTGAGTACAGATGAGTTCCTCTCCCAGGTTTCTGTAAAGCAGGAGATCAACTTGCCCTGTGTGTTGTGGAGAGTTTGGAAGGAACAGTAAACACATTTTGAGCTTCTGGGATGTTAATTTTTCCTTCAGAGGGGACTGAATCTCCATCTATGTCTGTATAACCTATTTGTATTTGGTTTGTGCGCTTGCAAGTAATGGAGTCTCCTCCGAGAGTTCCAGCTGAAAGGGGTTTTCTTTGAAAGGACTGGCTGAACGAGCAACTCTGGTTTTCCTGGTCATCAACAGGAAAGACCGTTCTGCAGCTGTCCCCTGAAGTCGTGACTGGCAAGAGTACATTCGAGATCACCTCAACTCATGCTCAGGTCTCGGTGGCTCAGGAGTTCATGGATCTTCACAGTAGCATTGTAACACAAATGTACCTCAGCTACTTCTTATTTTCTTACTCTGATTTCTCAATTCTTCTGCTTTGATCATGCTTTCTTCTCTTCTTCTATCTCCATTAGAGCTTCCACTTATAATGTTTCTCATTCCTCAAAACATTGGCTTATTTAAAGCATTAGCTTGTTGCTGATCCCCACTCTCTCTCTTTCTCTCATGACCTTTCAGCTTCTGCTTCGGTTCTTACCTTGTTCTTTCCATGAATTTCAATTTGAATTCATGAAAGAGACAATTTCAAACAGGCCACCTGGTTCCTGTTGGGTAGAACTTTTAGTTCCAGGCTACCTCATACACCATTGTCTACCTTGAACATAGCTTGATCTTAGGTCAGCTGCTGACTTTGGGCTCAAACAAATTAGTTCACATAGGAGCCTGTCGTGGAGAGATTGCTGGGTTCATGGAACGGAATATGCTTTCTAAATGTATCCTGTATCTAGAGCTTTAGTTTGACAACCAGGAGGATCAATGGAGAGGAGCTTGCAGAGTAGGGCATCTAGTTCCTGTGTGGGGTAGAAGGGACACATCTAGAGAATGCAGGCACTCTCCTAAAAGCAGGGACCCTCCATGTCATCAAATATGTGCCAGGTGCTGAGAATAAAAGAATACGATTCAGTACAGTTCTAACAGAGTGTGTCATACTTCATGAGTAAGGACAAGGAGGAGGAGAAACTGGAGGTTGTGGTTGCAAACTATTCTTTAGCAGAAGTTTGGTGGTAAAAAGAAGGGTAGCTCAGGGTGACTACAGGGATGTGAGAGGACTTTGAGTGTTTGAGGATAAAGGATGTCTGAGCATGTTAGTAGATGACAGAGCCACACCGAGGATGAGGGAAAACCAATGGTGTCCTTCAAGGGGCTTCTCCCCATGAAATTTGTTCGTGCATCTACACACTGATTTACTGGTGTATCCCGCACTCCTTTCTATGAACTCGGCTTGGTGCTAGACTCGGGACTAAAATAATGCCACACCTCCAAAGTACTTCCAGGTGTGCTTCAGCCTCATGCTCACCTTCACTCAAAGCCAGGTCTTTCCAACTCCATCACTTCCTTTGTTTTGAAAAGGGGTCAGAGAAACAAACTGCTTTTTCCAGGTGTTTCTTGCCTCAGGCAAAGCCCACAAGAGCCTGGTGATTTGGCGCCCCCAAGGGGCACCCAATCAGCCCCATTCCTGCTCAGTGACGGACACGGGGCCCTGAGGGGAGGATGAGGCTGCCAGTTGCTCTGCCCAGCCTAAAGGACAGACTATTATTATATTATAATATAATATTTATTGTATTCCCTCGACTGTTGTTCTCTTAGTCAGGGGCCAGGGGAAAGAGCGGTGGCAGCCCCCTGGAGCTCCCCTTGGTATCAGTAACGTTGTGAGCTTTAGAGTTCTAAGACATGAGTTAAAACCTAATTCTGCACTGCCCTAGTCTTGTGAGATTGGGTGACTCTAAGTTTCCTGACCTGGAAAATGGGGTCCCAAATATCTAATTTGAACACTTCTGTTAGACTTATATTAGTTAATGATGAGCTTCAAATGGCCTGCAGAACTCATAAAGACCCACGTTCCCACTTCCCAAAGCTTGGTGGGTCGGTGGAATCTCAGGATGTGAAACAGCCCCAGGCACATTGGAATGCCTCAGAAAAGGGGGGTGGGTGGGTGGGGGCTTGAATTGTCAGGCTCCTGGCAGCTTGAGTATGAAATCTGGGAGCCCCATGGTCTCTTGATCCCCAGTATATGCTGATTGGCTAGCCTAGTCTCCGGATAGCAGGTTCAGTTCCCCGGATCTCCATCCAGCCTGATTCCATCAGATAAGGAATGTAAGGCTCTTAACTGTTTTGCTTTTCTCTTAGTCTTTAATCATCAAGTGGGAGTCAAAAACATTCTGCCTTGGCAAGAAACCCCAGGCTTTGTAATCAATCTGTCCCTGAAAATCAGGTCATGGTGTTTCAAAAGACAATTTTTTAAAGAAAGAGGGTTTTAAAGGAAAATACCCAAACTTGTTGGCATTTTCACAAGGATATTATTGATCATCCATGTCAAATCGCCTGAAGAGCTGTTTGCCTACCTTTAGCTATTACTATTTGCAGAACATCTTATTGCATTGGAGGGCTGGGGTGAGACTGACTAGTGTAATGACGAAACCAACAGCGCTTCAGAAGTGGTAAGCCTCCCTTGCAGGAATTAAACCATCACTGAGACTTAGGGTCATCTGTAGAAAGGTGGGCTGTCTGCTCTTTGGTGTAGGTGCATTCCATCTTAAAAATCATAGACTATGAGAGCGAAAAGGAACACTAGAATTTTTATCAGTCCAACCCCCTCCTTTGACAGACATGGAACCTTAGTCCCAGACTGGTAGTGATTTGACTAGGGTTGGCCAAAAAGCAGATGTGTTAAGGTTTGAACCTATGTCTCCTAATGTAACTAAGCAAACCAGTGTTTGGCCATGTGGCACCTTGACACTTGACCCTACAATGAGTGTTGAAGGTAACAGGTTTTTATTAACAGGGCTCCAACCCTGAGGGGCTGAGGGCACTCCTGCTTGGAGCCCTCCTCTCCCATGAGAACTAGCACTTCCCTTGTTCCCCAAAAGGCTACAAGCCAAAACCATGCCCAGAGGTTCCCCATTTCCTTATCTGTTCTTATGCCGGCCACACAAACTGGTGTCCCTCCTCTCTGGAAGGTGCTCTTGTGGGTTTCAGAGTCTCCATCCTCTCCTAGCAGCTCTCTGCTTCAGGATCTGGAGTGTGCTGTTCTCAAGGCTCCATGCAGTGGTTCAGGGAAACATGTGCCGTGTTACACTGGATCATGGTGGAGTCCAGGCAGGCACGTGTCCCAACAGCTTGACTTCTCCATACATCCTTCAAAGAAGCAGAAGTCTGCAACTCAGCATTCTTGGTCACAGTTCAGCTCCAAGCCTCTCCCACGAATGCGTGCATGGTTAGGCGGGTCCCTGCAGCTCTGTCAGCTCTGCCACTGACTTCTCCAGGCAGGCTTCCCAGTGTGCCTCCTCTTTCTTACTTCCAGCCCGTTGGCTTCCCCCTTACACACCAGACCTCTTGGCAGGCCCCCTTCTCTTTCAGCCTGCCCTCATTTTAAATGCTCATCCCAGAATTTTCTACATGACCTCATATCCGGCTCCTCCAAAGATGTGCCATTTTTGTCAGTATCCCCATATCTTTTACCTTCTTTTGGCTGCCATCTTTAGTCAGGGAAAGAGCTCCCAGTGACATGGCAATATCCGAGGTCATAGTGAGGTCCTCCAGCTATGTCACAAGTCACTATCCACGCTGAAAGTCATGTACACCTTTTGCCCTGGGTGGCAATCCTCTTCCCTTCAAGAAAAGCATGGCTATTGTAATTGTTATGCAAACTGCCTTAAATGCCTGTTTATCCACTTCCCCCTGCCCCCAATCAAGGGTTATGGGAGCTATACTCTGCTACTTTCAGGAGACTTCCACTCTGTATCCTGTTACACTGACTCCCAAGTATGATGCTCTTTCCATTGTATTTGTCTTACTAGATAATTCTATAGGACATGTTGAGCTTTGTAGGATAAAATAAGAAGGACGATCCCAGCCAGGGGTATCCACACTGAGGGTCTGGAGGGGTTGCTGAGCTGGTGGAGTGGGGAGGAAGGTGGGGAAGTCAAGCAGAGGCCCCTTTATTAGCTCCGGGTTGGTGTATCAGCCAGCAGGGAAGCGTTTTCTGAGGTATGGGCCATTTCTCGAGGAAGGACAGAAACTGTGGCTTTAGAACATCACTTCTAAGAGTCTTTAAGACAAATTCCTGATCAACTGGACTGTATAAAGGAGAACAGAGTGGGGGCAGCGAGCCTGTTTGTCTCGTTCAGTCCCAGGGCCCGGCAGCGGGATAATCGCTCATTTATTCACTACATCACTAGGTGCTGGGGAGAAAAGGAAGAGCAGGTACTGTGACTGGCTTCCTCCTTGAGGGGACTGCAGCTGGGTGGCAGAGACAGAAAATGGAATTGTCACTCAAATCAATTTAAATTACAATGTGATGGTGAGAACAGAATTACACATTTCCACATACACATCATTTATGTGTATGTACGTGTATCCCCCAAAAAGGGATAAGAGGGTATGTTCCAAGATCATTGTGGGAAGGGGTCTGGGGCCTCATGCTTCATGTGAATTGTAGGAATTTTTAAAAACAAAAATTCAGTTATATGTTAGAATCAAAATAGTGGTCATTTCCTTTGGGGGCAGGTGCAGTCACTGGAAGGGAAGACTTTGGGATGCTGGGAATGATCTGCTCCTTGACCTTGAAAACATACCGGAGTAAAAAAGCATGAAGCTGAATTTTCAAGTATGGCTAACTGTTTCTGTTAGGTTTGTCTAAAGTGTATTCAGGTATTATTTTGATGTGAATAAATAAATATTTAAAAACCGCCACCATGTGAAATGCTACACAGATGGCGGGCAGTGCATTGAGCGGGCATCGGGTCAGCAGCAGGGCCTCCCCTGCTCAGGGGTCTGGGAAAGCTTTCTGAGGATATGAGGTTTGAAGTGAGGCCTCAAGGATGAGCAGCAGGTTCTGCTTGAGCAGGGAGGGGAAACCGTTTCAAAAAGAGGGAACAGTGTATGCAAATGCCCTTTGGCAGAAGGGAATGGTCTGCAAAAGAGGAATTGTAATTGTGCTGGTTGACAGAAATGTAGAACATAGAAGAGGTAATAATGAGAAAGGGACTGGAGAAATGGGTGGGGCAGATCATGCAGGGTTTTGTTTTCTGTGTTAAGAATTCTGATGTTGGTCTTAAGAACTGTGGTTAGCCACTGAAGTGCTTTTAGGAGGAGCCATGATTAGGCTTATATTTCAAAATGATGTTTCTGGCTCCTGTCAGGAGGATGGATTAAAGGGGGCAAGTGTAGATGGGAATGAACTGTTAAGAGGCTAAAGTGTCTAGGAGTACCTTGTTTTATTGCGCTTTATTGCACTTCACGGTTGTTGTGTTTTTTACAAACTGAAGGCAAGACCCTCCACCCGCAAAGATATTATGACCCCCTTTTTCGTAATGATTGCTTTATTGTGGTGATCTGAACCTGAACCCACAGTATCTCTGAGGTATACCTGTAGGAAACCAAGGTGTTGGTGGTGGATGAGAAAGTGAAACAAAGTCAAGTACAATGACTCAGGTGGTATCCAGTAGTGATGTCCTTAGGACTTACCGACAGAGCATGAATGAGCGGTAAGGGAGACAGCCATCGAGGAGCATTCCTAGTGATGTGGCGGTGCTGGCACGGAGCGGGCACGCAGAAATGTGGACCGCCTGCTGCTGAAACAGGGCCACCTGTTGTGTAGGTGCCCCTGGCCTGCTCTGCTGCCATCCCATGTGACACTATGGAACTGGGAAGGTAGCTCTTGAATGTATTCATCAACTTATCACTTCGTCCAAAAAAATCTCCTTCGGGAAATCTGACATTGCTTTCACTCTGGAATTCTGCCACATTGGTTAAAAATAGGGTTCTCAGCCCTGGCTGGTGTGGCTCAGTGGATTGAGTGCTGACCTGTGAACCAAAGGGTTGCCAGTTTGATTCCCAGTCAGGGTGCAGGCCTGGGTTGCAGGCCAGGTCCCCAGTAGGGGGCGCATGAGAGACATCCACACATTGATGTTTCTCTCCCTCTCTTTCTCTCTCCCTTCCCCTCTCTCTAAAAATAAATAAATAAAATATTTTTAAAGAATAGGGTTTTCAGCAAAGACTAAACCCACATTAAATTAGAATATAAAGCTGCAAAATGAGACCACACCCCTGGATTTTATTTCTTTTCAGTTCTGCACTGTTAGTTCCCACTTTTACAATAAATTAGAAACAAAACAGCTTGTGTCTGATGGGCTTCTCAGAATGAGAAAGAGAAGCTGGGTGAGAATTTTTCTAGGACCGAACTAAGAGAGCTCAGTGTCCTGCAAAGCTGGTCTGAGGGGATGGAGCCAAAGTGGGGGTCACAGTCTGCAGGGAGTGGGAGAATGGCTGTGGTCGGGAGAAAGGGAAGCAAGGGCGTGGCTGAGGATAGTGGGCGGGTGTAAGCTAGATGTCCCCAACTTCTCCAGCCCTTAGAGGTCACATTTCCTCCCCTGTAATGCCCAAATGGCATGAGTCTGAGGATTTATCCCACTTTACCTCCAGAATGCCAGTTATTTTTTCCCGCAGATTTTAAATTTAAAGTATTTTTGAAACTTTCTGACAATGCATCCAGAAGCCATATATCTGTTCTGGCTGCCTGTTGCCTAGGGCTGTGACTTCTTTCAGGACTGCTGCTGCAAGTTCATACTATGCAAGTTCAGGGGCTGCTGTTCATATATAGTGCATGGGAATTGCACCCCCTGCCTGAAATCGAGCAGTGCTCAGATGCTTGGCCATAAACAGTGCCCTTTTTTTCCCAAGCCTGGATACAGGCTCATTTCTAAATTCCCCAGGGCACAAGATGCACTGGGCTGTAATGCCTATCACAGAGCAAGCAACAACCAGAGGCAGCCTCCTTCATCTCAATAGCCAAGTTGTCAATGCTAAACCTTTCAGCTCTAGGGCCTTCTGTATCTTGAGGATCACTGTAATATATGATCTCTGTCTCTTCCAATACAAAATGATATAAAGGCTTGAACTGATGACATACAGCTCAGCATAGCAAAACTGGAGAGATCAATAGAGCGCAATTAGTGCCACAGAGAGAGGAAGTGGCACATTGAAGATTACCCCTATAACTAGAGACAGAGTTTGTTCTAAGTCCTAAATTTCTGCCTAGCACTTTACCCACTGTACCCCTGTACTATGAAGTCCGTTTTAATCATCAGATCCTTGAGGATTCTAAATAAGTAAATAAGTGAATTCAAATAGTGTAACATAATCATAAAAGGCTTTTAAAAGATGTTATAGAAGACACATTTTTAGCATTGTTTATTTTTGCTACAACTGAAATTCCCTAGACTGGAAAGCTAGCCCATGTTACTCATTCACCCAGTCAGTCAGCAAACACGTCCTCGGGCCGTCAGCTCCAAACACTGGCCCCCACACCCCAGTAATCCCCTGCCTTCCCCCTGTACAGTTCGGAATTATGTCATCACTTTGTAGCTTATAAAATCTATCCCTTGATACAATAGTTGGGTTAACATCCTTTTTAAATAATACGTGGCCGTGTTCAGCGATGACTTGCTTTCTAGGAGCAAGAGTGACACAGCACTGGGACTATAAATTGTCTATGGTTGAGCCTTGGCCTATGAGTCAGTTCCATTTTTCAATACAGGGAAACAAACTTTTTTTTCTCATGGACTTCCTTCCCTCTTGCTATTATTTTTTTAGTAGGGAACATTTAAAAGACTTTGTGTTTCATGTGTCTAGTCCTTTCTGTCTGTTCTTGTGCTGTCATTAACTCTCAGTGTGGGAGATAGATGGCCCAGCTATCCTCATTCATGACATAGCACCACCACCAGCCGATAAATAATTAATAAAAGGAGACTTTCTCGTGAAGGAAGCTGTCAGACCCGTTAGATTTAGGTCTAATTTCAGTTCCCTTCCTGTAAGTTTTATTGAAATTTTTATAATGTAGAATCAACTTTTAGCAATACAATAAAATGACTCTAATTCAGGCAGTGGATGCTTGAGAGGGGAGGTCAGTTAGAATGAATGAAAGTGAAGAGAAGATTTATTTCTTTGAAGACACACCTTAAATTCTGCTACCAAAGGCTCTTCTAGTGGAACTGTCCTATTAAGAGACCCCGTGGCTGCAAAGAATAGGGCTCACTCAAGCTTAAGAAAAGAGGCACCGATCCTCACAGGCCATAGACTTTTACTGCAAGTCCACCAAAGGGCTGTCTCCAGCTGCAGGGGCCTCTGAGGCCCACGCTGGAAGGGACAGAGTGTCAGGAAGTGAACCATCTCTGCAGAGGAGCCTCAGATAACGGTGGGGAGGGGTCGGTGGGGAAACACCTCAGCTCCTCACCCATCAGGTGGGGCAGCATGTACTACAAGGCCTCCTAGAGGTCCCCGGTGGGACTGCACCCCAGTGACCCACAGCTTTAACGATCTCTACACACATCACAATGCCTTTCTTCCCTTCTTCTTCTGTTCCATTCCCCACTCCCCTGCCAGTGCTTCTTGGGGTCACCTCCCAAACTACTTGCACTCCAATCTTTGTCTTGGTCTATCTCTGGGAGAACCCAACCTAAGAAGACTGTAATGAAAGTAATGAATGGCAGTAAGAGATGATGTTTATTATTTTTAAAATTTTATTTATTTTTATTTTTTGGAGAGAGGGAAAGCAACATTGGTGTGAGTTGCTTCCCACATGCACCCTGACCAGGGACCAAACTCACAGCCCAGGCATGCGCTCTGACCAGAAATTGAACCAGCGGCACTTCACCCTGAGGGACAATGCCCAACCAACTGAGCCACACCAGACAGGGCAAGGCATGATCTTAGTGAACACATAGGACTAGTAGCCAGGAACAGCCAGGTGGATAAAAACATCAACCCATCCATAAAAGCCTGCACTCCGTGTCTGTGGAGAAAGAAACTAAAATTCTTAACACAACGACTGGTCTGTAGTATTTTAATGACAAGCATTGCAATCTTTTCTCATGGTCTTTTAAAAATGTGCCAGCCTATGTCCTCAAGGCCTGCCTTCCCCACTTCAGCAGAGTTAGATATGTCCTCTTCTCTCAGAATCTCTAGGGACTTTGTCCCTGCTGACCACGAAATGACCTGTTCCTGGCTTTCTTTGGGCAGGGCAATTCATATAATTAACCAAGTGTTATTTTAAAAATTATGAGTCTGAGGTCTTTATTTCCTCAAACAGGTCACATAGCAACTGAAACTATGAAGTTAGGAATTAATTCTTGGACCTTCCCAGAGTCTGCTTGATCTCTTGTCCCTGGACCTCTGTGGGTATCTGCTGTTCTCTCCTACTTTAAATTCTCTGTTTTATCCTTTTTTTTTTTTTTTGGTACTGCCATTGACCCAACTCAAATAACACCTAAATGTGCTCTTCATGTCTTTACTTCAAATTCCCACAAAAAGGAACATTTGACTTGCTACTAAGCCTATGTGCTGATTCAACAGGAGAGGTGGCCGCGTGGGCTCACCCCCACCCCATCCTGGGGCTTCTGGGTGAAAGGGGAGTTCCCAATAAGGAGGAAGGGGCTGGCAAGGCCTCCCAATTAGAGCAACTGTAATATTAATATTGAATATCTATTAATAACCAGAATCTGTATCATGAGGATGCGTGAGGCTGCTTGAAAGTTGTTTTCTTAAACAAAAAACTATCCCTTTCAATATCTTTGTAGGTAAATGCTTGCTGTTCTGAAGTGAACCAAAAATAATAGTGAGTTAGTGATATTTAATTTTATTTTATTTCTCATGTTGGCTATAATAATTTTCACAGTTTCTTAGTATATTCTCTATATCTCAGTCATATTTTCTATTTGTGTTCATTCCCTACTTGTATCATCATCATGCCTTACACAATAATCTGTTCATGTGAGGACCTAAATCACGTTTTCTGATTGAATGATAATACATAGGATAATCTGTAATGCACTAAATTGGGGCTTCTTTTGAGACTCAGCTGTGGAAACATAAGCAGCTGGGGGGAAGAAGAGACATTGACAGCTACACGCCAATTAATTATTGTATTGTTGAAGATTGCAATCACTCCAAAACACTCTTTCCCCAGGATGAATCTTAATCTGTCTCTAAAGTTGATAATAAAATAGCTTAGGTATTTTTGTGTTTCTGTTGATTCTGCTCTGATGAATCATGTCCTGCATGCACATTATACTCACTTAATGGAGAGTAAAGAATGACATGTGCGGGTTAGAAGGCAGCCTTGCAGAGGGATTAAAAACAGGGCAGGGCACTGGCACCACAGTCTGTTCGAATCCCGGCTCTGCCACTTACTGAGTGACCTTGGACAAGTTGTTTAACCCTCCCTGGTTACTGTCCTCACCTGTAAAATAGAAACTATAACAGGCTCTGCTTGTATACTCATTTTGAGGATTATATCTAGAACAGTACTTGGACCTGTGTTTAGCACATAGTAAGCCACAATAAAGATAGCAAGTATTATCTTTATTTAGTAAAAGATGGGTGAGAAGCTTCAAAAATAATATATCACAATATAGGTTGTCTTTTCTGTATGCTTGCATTTTGTTCAGATTATTCTTGAACCCTGTAGTGAAGTGGAAACAGTTTGTCAGGAAGGCTTGCCATCCGAGAGACAGAGGGGGTGCGGATGAGGAAAGAAAACGAAGGCTCACTGGGTGTCATGTGCACGCCAGGCCCTTCACGTTCATTTCTTCACTTCCCCACAAAGTTCCCTGGGACTCAACCCACATTCATGTGGCTCCACTTCTCACCATTCCACTCTTCCTTCCAAGTAAAACAAAGTCCCTGCCCATCTCTATCCAGTGAACTAAGCAAGAAGCCGGACAAAGGGTTTGAATTTACTTCAGTCACTCACTGGTTCTATGACCTCAGGTGATTTCTGATTTTCTGTCTCCTTCTGTTTTCCCACTTAGCTAGCTTGCTTTCTTTCTTTCTTTCTTTCTTTCTTTCTTTCTTTCCTTTCTTTCCTTTCTTTCCTTTCTTTCCTTTCTTTCCTTCTCCTCACCCAATGATGTGTTTATTGATTTTAGAAAGACAGGAAGAGAGAGAGAGAGAGAAACATCAATGTAAGGGGGAAACAACCAAATGGTTGCCTCCCATTTGGCCCCAACTTGGAGTTGAACCTGCAACCTAGACATGTGCCCTGACCAGGAATCGAACCCACAACATTTTGGTGCATGGGACAATGCTCCAACCAACTGAACCACCCAGTCAGGGCCCAGTTTAGCTTTCTTTATTTTCTTTGTGGGCAAACTCACCTGAGATCAGCTACAAAGACCTCAAGCCTTTCAGTGTCCTGGTTCTATTTTTCCAAATCCCCAGAGCATGTTTGCTGTGAGGGCTCTACCCTCTTGGCTCCTGCTGCTTTAACTGCCAAACCCATTGTGAAGCAGCTAAACTAGTGCCTGAACTTGGACGAGCAGGGAGCCAAGGCCCTGGGTGTCTGTCGCCTAAGCCATATATTTCCTCTTGCCTTTGACTTGTTTTCATTCCATGGATCAGAGAGAAGACTATTTTTACTGTAGCTCCAAAGGAAAGACACAGAAATATCAGTGCTACATTAGGCATCTCAGTGTTTGGGAATCTTTCCTGTGTTCTCAAATTTCAGTTAAGCAACTGACTCTTAAGAATAACAAATCAATTTGTGGTTTCTTATTTTCACAGTCTTGCTTCTTGGGTAGTTGCTTTGATGTGTCTGATAGTGATACCATCTCTGTCCCTAAGTGTCACTGGACACCAGCTGGTGTAGAGCCAGGGTAAGTGAAAGATCACTGGCCTGAGTTGCACAGGGGCTTTCCAGTTGATTTTACCACCTACTTCCTCTTCGGCTATTTGATTTCATGTGTTTGAACATTGCTTCAAAGCAAATATCCTCACTAGTGACAAACAGGTATTAAGTAAACGAGAAAGTATGCAAATTATGGTCATGCTCATTAGCAAAGGCTTTTCTTAAAATTGATTGAATGCCCTTGCTAAGGATTTAAGAAACTGGACAAAATACATCAGTGCGTTCTTCCTTCCTCTTCCCCTCTACCTGGTCAGGACTAATGAAATGCCAATTATTGATATGCATCCCCTCCTTCCATAGCATCTGGGAACCTAGTCCTACAGTCTCCCTTTCTAAATTATCTGACTTCAAAGAACATTTCAACAGTCTTTTCAAGACCTTCTGAAGTTATTATTTCCCTTCTGAATGTAAGAGTTGCTCTTCTCCTCCAGACATATAATCTCTAATCATTTTGTTCATATAAAGTTGACAATTCATTTGTCTCCCAAGCAATGACATGACTGCCTCTGTGCATAATGAAGTATTGCAAAGCCTGACTTTATTGTGAAGCACATAGCAAAACTAATTGCATTTAACCACTAAAGTCTAATCAGCATAAAAAATTAGAATATAGACACTCATTGAATGCTAGTGCCAGAAAGGACTTTAGAGATAATTTATTATCAGCTCAGCTTATAGATGAGAACACTCAGATCCAGAAATATTAAGAAACTTCTGAAGGTCACATGCTAGCTTTTGGCAAAGCCTAGTCTAAAAATCTGCTTCCCAGGGACTTCAAACTTTTTTCTCTTGAACTAACCTACTTTTTCACATATTATGCATTTTGAAAAAGAGTGAAAATATATTTCTGAATGTAGTTGAGAAGAAATGTGATTTCTTAAAGGACGTAGATTTTTCTGAATCTTTTTAAAAAAATATTTTATTTGTTTTTAGAGAGAGGGAAAGGAAGGGAGAAAGTGAGGGAGAGAAACAATTGACGTGTGAGGGAAATATTGGTCAGTTGCCACTTGCCCACCCCCAACCAGGGACCTGGCCCACAACCCAGGCATGTGCCCTGACTGGGAATCAAACTGGCGACCTTTTGGTTTGCTGGATGATGCCCAACTCTCTGAGCCACACCAGTCATGGTGATTTTTCTGAATCATATTTCAAGATCCAGTCAAATGCTGTCTTCACCATGCCAGATCTCACCCCCAAGCCGGAAGACTTTTCTTCCCTCTGAATTCTCATTTACCATTCTTTACTTGTCATATGACATTGGCCTCTTCCAATCTTGTGTCCATGACTTACCTTTTCTACTGATGATGAGGCTCTTAGGAACATTTCTGCCATAACTTTATATTTTTGTGATTTCCCAAGTGCTCAGTACACTGGCTGGTGTGGATATGGAATCTCTCTCTACCTCCTCTCTTATAAACTTTTAGTACCAGATTCCAAGAAATCTCTAAAATGATATTGACTCTCTTAATCTGAGGAAAGCATTTCCTGTTTGTCTTAAACCAGTAAACCAGTGGTAGAGTGCAGATCATATGCAGGATATGAAGTAAATAAAGCAGGAGCCTGTAACTTGATCGTGTGATAGGATTGTGCTTATTTCATTATTTATGGCTTTCAGTAAATTGAGCAGAGTAAAATGAAGCTCAGGCCAGTGGATTATTTTAAATAATTCAAGAGTTTAATTTTTCTTTTTGCATGCAGTTTTTAAAATAATTCAATTAAAATTTACTGTTTGCCTTTTTGTTTTCATTGCCTCTGGAATTCGGTAAGATCTCATTTCAGTCCTTAGGGGGAAGTCAAAGTCGGTTAATATTATTTTAAAGATCTCTTCTAGCTGTTTTATGTCTTCATTCATTCATTTGGTTAACAAATATTTACTGAACACCAGCCAAGTGCCAGTCTGGTCCTGGGCTGGACACTGGGGTACAGTGGTGAATAAAAAAGAAGTGGTTCCCTTCCCTCAGGAAATTCATAGAATGGCAGGAAAGACAAGTACGCTAGTGCGGAATTACAGTCACACATGACAGCTTCTGTGAAAGCACACAGAAGAGGCACTAACGTATTTTTCGTTTCGGACTCTAAGACACTCTGCCCCCCCTCCCAAATTTGGGAGGAATAATGGTTGTTAATGCTGCTGTTGAGTTCTGTTCACATTTACATTGGTGGAATATTTGTTATTTATGTTATTAAATATTTTACCACATTTTTTGCTTCAAATTTTTTTTTTCCTATTTTCCTCCTCTAAAACCTAGGTGCATCTTATGGTCCAAAAATACGGTCTACTCAGTCACAGGGAGAGCAGAGCAGGCTTTCTAGAGAGAGTGGCATCTGAGCTGAGGCCTGAAAGGTAAGTGGGAGTTAGCCAGGTTGGTGTGGTGGTGTTGGCAGTGACACTCCAGACAGAGAGAGCCACATGGACCAAGTCACAGGGGCGAGAGAGAGCTTGATGTGTTCAGCTACTGGGAAATCCAGCAGGGGTAGGTTTGGGGACACTGACTTTATCACCACAGGGGCCTTCATGACCTCTCAAGGGAGGCCACTTACAATTTGGCTTCTGCTGCTTATTGCCAGACAGAAATAGAGCCCTATATAATTACATTTATACATTTTTTAACAGAAGCTTGTGGAGTCCAGAGTTTTATGGGAAATCTACCTACTTTCAAATGTTGGTGATTCAAAAAATTTTAACATGCTGTGTGATTTAAATAAAATGGTCTGCCACCTGGATCTAACCTATAGCTACCAGTTTATAATTTCTGATCTAGAACAATGGTTCTCAATGTGGTCCAGGGACCCTGTCAATGTTGTAACCGAGCAAACAGGGGCCCATCACGTGGCAACTTGGTGTGTTACCAAACAATCGGTGTTGGGAGAAACGGGTTTTTATTTACAAGATTCCAACCTTGGCGGGGCACTGAGAGCACTGCAGCTTGGAGCCCTGTTCTTCCCTGAGACCCAACTCTTCCCTTGCTCCCCACCAGGGTATAAGGCAAAAACAACCCCAATAGTTGCCCATCTCCTTATCTTCAGCTGCCTGTGCAAACAGTTCCCTGGTCTCTCTGGAACATACCCTTGTGGGCTTCAAAGTTGCCATCCTCTCGGGGGCAGCTCTCTCCGTCAGGATCTGGGGCACGTTGTCCTCAGCCTCCATGTACTAGTCCAGGAAAGCGTCTGCCGTGTTGCACTGGATCATGGTGGGGTCAGAGTCCAGGAAGGCACAAGTCCCGTGAGAGTGGCCTCTCCATGTGTCCCTAGTCCCAAGAGCCCAGATAGAGTCTGGGTCCTCGAGGCAGCAAGTCAGCGTCTTGCAAGGCTGAGTCCTTGTGGCTTCAGAGTCAGCTGGGGTGGGCAGGATCGGAGCAGCAGCAACCCATTCTGCCCCTTACTGCACCAGGCTGCAGGGCCGAATCCTGACCGCAAAGTGCCTAGCTGCTACGTCCTGGCTCTTTCTCCTCTACGCTCACTCCGCCTGCATGGCTCCTACCTCACTACCTGCAGCATGGCTGAGTCTCTCTCTCTTTCAGCCCGCCCTTAGTTTAAGTCCTGACCCAGAGCTTCCTATGTGACCATGCATTTCCTTCCATAATGAGCTACATTTGCCAGCTTCCGGTACCTTCCCCCTTCTCTGGGCTGCCATCTCCAGTCAGGGCATGTGTGACTCAGTGACACCAGGGGAATGGCCTCCCTGCTAATGTCTGGAGTCAGCATACACCCTTAAAGTCACTAGGCCTTTTTCCCCAGGGTGGTAGCACAGCTATTAGGTAGTCATCAGCTTGCCATAGATATACAAAGTATCTTACGCCTACCATTCACTTCCCTTATCCCCCAACCCCCAACCATGGGCTGTGGGGAATTTGCAGGGGCCCTTGCTCTGCACTCTGTTCCGATGTTACCTTTGAACTCTTCAGAAATGCAAGTTCTTGGGCCCACCCCAGACTTTAATGAATCAAAACTCTGAGGAGGGAGCCAGCAACCTGCCGCTCTTGTGTCCCTCCAGGTGATTCTAATGCAGCTGAAGATTGAGAACCATTAGGGATAGAGTGGCAACGTCCAAGGTGATGGCCACCTGTGGCCACCAAGCACTAGCAATGTGGCTAGGGCACACTGGGATGTGCTGTTCCACATGTACAAAAGATACTGGTTTTCAAAGACTTTGTATAAAAAAGAAAAATATCTCAACTTTTACATGCTGATTCCATGTTAAAATAACACTTTGGAACACATTGGGTTAAATAAATCATTAAAATTAACCTCACTTGTATCTTTTCACATTGTAAAACGTGACTACTAGAAAATTTAAAATGATACATGTGTCATGTGCCCATTGCTCAGTGCTAGTCTATAGTTGGTGAGGCAGGGGGTCTGGGTGAGGGAGGCTAAAGCAGTTACACAGAGACAAGCCTTACGGAACAGTGGAGGCATCTGAAAGATACATGCTTCACCCTGAGGCCAGCCGGAAACCTGGGAGTTAACCGTGATGATGAGAGGTCTGATCAGACTGGTGTTGGATGAACACTGTCTGGAAGGTGGCTCATGCTGAGGAGGAACACCCGATTCACGCACGGACGGAGCCAGATGAGTGGTCCAGCGGGGGGTGGGGTCCCGGACTGGCTCCGACTCGGTGTGCATTCTGTGGGGGCTGAATAAGATAAAATTTTCCTCCCACCCTCTAAGCTCTTCTACCTGGGCTAACAATCAAGTTTAACAGAGGCAGATGAACAGGAGAAAATGTCCAATGTTTATTATATGAATGTACATTCAGGGGCTCATAGAATGTGATCCAAAGACTTCGGATATTTGAGGTTTATATGCCATTCTGGACAAAGGAGAAGGTACTGGGGAGAGGGTCTTGAATTTTGAAGGAGAAATGGGCAATTCACAGCCTGGAGCAAATTCGTGCTAGGCAACCTATAAACAATGAACTGCAGGGGAGGACCCAGCAGGACAGGTTTTTTCGTGAACCCTTCCTGTCTACCACGCTCTATTCAAATTAGGCTGAGGTGAAAACTGTGAACATGCTGAGATTCCCTTCATGAAGCAGGTTTTTCTAACTGAATCTCTAGGCAAGAAAGGGAGAGGGTCAACGTTTCTGAGTCTTTTGTTTTTAATAACCAGCTGAAAATCATATCCTAAAGAGCACATACTAGGGTAGCAAAACTTAGGTCCTTCCAGTTCTATTCAATATGTATATTCAGTGCATGTTACTTCGCTGGGTAGGGGAGGGGGGAGTCACCCCAAAATGAATAACACAGTCTTTGTCCCCAAAGGAGTGCGCAGTCTAGTACAGATGGAGACACTGAGAGGCAGGTTGGAGTTCTAGTTAAGAACAAGGACTTTGGAGATGGTCTGCCTGGAGAATGGATCCCAACTTACCACATAACTAGCTAAGTGACCCTGGTCAGGTCATCTCTTTAAGCCTCTGTTGTCTCATTTGTAAAACAGGAATAATAGTGCCTGCCTCATGAGGTTGTTGCAGAGATTTAAATGAGTGTGTGTGTATATATATATATATAGTGTATACATATGTATATATGTATATATACACTATATATATATATATATATATATAGTGCCTCACTTTTGAATCTACCTGTGTATCTATTCTATCTATAAAGTACTTAGAACAGTGTACATGGTAAACAGAGTTGTGGTTATTATCACTGCCCAGGTTTGGTATGGACATGGAGCTAAGGAATTATCCAGCCTCCACTGTGAACTGGAATACTGGTGTTATGGTACTGTTTTAAAATCCGGGTATTCCTAAGGCCAAATGCAGGAGAACAGAATGGATGAAGTTTCTTAAGCCTAGGGCCTCCTTGATTTCACCTTCCTCATTTTGTTAGTTTCTTTTACTCTGGTCCCTGTTCTTCAGCTTTCATGCTTTTACTTCTCCTCGGGGCCCTGCTGCAAGTTTCCCAGTCTTCTCTGAATCCTCAGCACCATCAAATAGTCAGTCCTTTAACATGTCCTCTTGCAGGTCTATTTCCCTGTGCCATGGGGTCCGCCCAGGGGAGAGAGTTTGTGATCTCACTACTTCCAATGCCCTTTCAGCAGTGAGATGGGCATTCATCTCCTGCGACCGCTGGATGGGCGTTGGGCCAGTAAAAGAAGCTCCAGGCAAACCTTTCTTGTGAATTGTTTAAAATCTGCACATTCTAAGCACATGCTTCCAATGGAATATGGTACATGGCTTTCTCGTGGCCTACGCAGACCAGAATTTGAAGAGCAGTTTGGTCTGTCTCATATTTCCCCCTTCCATCAGTCTTAAATCTAATTTCACATCTTCCACAAGACCTTCAAGTTCCCTCCACAGCACTTGGCTCTCACCCTTCCAGCGTTCGTCATTTTTGGCAGCGGGAAGTAAACATGGACTGGAAACAACCAGAATGTGCCGTCAGTGTGGAACTGGTTTAGATAAGTTATGATAACATAATGGAATACATGCAGAGGTTAGAAAGAATGAGGCAGCCCTTTACGCCCTGATAGGAATGCTCTTGGAGATAAATTCGTGAAAAAGTAAGATGCAGAAGAATGTACATAACTTTGCCACACATGGTATGTTAAGAAAGTGGGGGGAAAGCGCAATGTTTTCTTGACTCTAAGACACCATCAACTGCAATGGTCATCAACTGTAAAAGCATGATTATTTTATTCATCACAAAGGCAGGAAAATTGCTGCTAATCAAAATTATGATTTCATAAAAGACATGAATGTTTTTTAAAGATGTAAAGATATATAACATTATTTATTTATTTATTTATTTATTTATTTTTCATTCATTCCTTACCAGATATGTTAATTGATTTGAGAGAAAGAGAGAGAGAAGCATCAAGGTGAGCAAAACACTGATCAGTTGCCTCCCATACATGCCCTGACTGGGGCTCAAACCTGCCACACAGGTATGTATCCTGACTGCAAATTGAACCCATGGCATTTCAGTGCACAGAACAATGCTCCAAACCACTGAGCTGCCTGTCCAGTACAAGATATGTAATTCTTAGAATTAATCAAATATGGCATATTAATATTTGCTTTTACTTGCATGGTTTATATGTCGTTATCACATCTTCAGGGCCACTGGGGGCTGCCGCTGCCCTGCTCAGTGGGCTCCTCACTGCATGGTCCCACAGACTACAGCGGATGCAGCGACCACAGGACCTTGGGAAGGCCTCCAGGAGCCACTGGAGGAGGATAAGGGCGATGAGTTCGCATGGGTGTTGATTTATTAGTCTTCCTATCTGGTGTATGTACTTTACACTGCTTGCTTTCTGGTTTGGGTGTGAACAGAAGTGAAACAACTTAGAAGCAAGTCTAGGTTGTGATTCCCAACCACCTTGGGGACCAGGAAGAGATGCTGTGGTTTGCACTTTCTCAGCCTAATAAAGCAGGCCAGAGATGGGCATTCTGTGGGGGATGAGCTCCCGCTGCAGGAGTGTTAAGCTGGTCAAGATCATCGGCCACAGAGGAGGGAGTCAGGGTGGCAGAGAGGCCAATGAGGGTTCCTGGTTGTGAGGGAGATGTGAACAGGTACTGGAGCTTATTCTCCTTGATATTTTCCCCACTGCTGAGCATGGGACCTGGGATGGGATACCCTCAGTCCACTTTGTGAAGGAAATCTCAAGGAGAGCTCCAGGCTGAAAAATGGGACTACATTTGGAAAGAAGTGGAAACTGGTATTCAATTGTAGGGACAGTCTCCCTGTTTAGGTTGTTTATTAAGGGTGTGGATTGTCAAGAAATGATTCTAAGGAAACCAAAGAAATTCTGTAAGGTAATATGGTCTGATTCAAAATGAGGGAAAGTAGGGTCAGAAGTGGACACTTGATTACACTGTGCCCTGCAAACAGTCCAATCCCTTGCTCACACTGCTACAGGGCAGAGACCACATCGCGCCTCGCAAGGCTCTATTAGCCTGGTCTTTTCCCAAGAATAGTACAGTAGTTTTATATGGGGTCTAATGCTTGATTCCGTATAACATCAAAAGCTCAGAAATGGAGTTCTATCATTTCTCCAAATCAACCAAGCTTCAAAAACGCAGGAGCGATTATGAATTCTCTGGCATTGCTCAGGAGCGAATCATTACTATCAGGCTGGCCCTCTCTGGGAGATTTCACCCTGGTGGCCACTCTCCAAGTATTCAACATACCAAACCTGTTCAAAAACAAGCGAACAAATAAAGTGGTATCTATTAAACCTTAGCAAACAACAAACTTAGAGCCTTGCCACAGAAAGGCAATTTAAAGCCAGTGTCACCTTGATGGGCCAGCTTCCCCAAGAGCAACCAGGCTGAGAAAAGCCTGGGCTTCCGTAGAAGCCCAGAGGTGAATAATTTTGTTTTGACATTCCTGCTAGCTCAACGGGACGGGCAGACAACTAAGCCTTAGGGCCCTGCAGTTCCCAAATTTTGCCTCCTTGGACGAAAAACAAGAGTCCTTTTGCTTATTCACAAAGCCCTTTCCACATGCAACTAAACGTGTTTCTTGCAGAAAACTTAAAGTTGGGTTTGTTTTTTGGTCCACTCTGACAATTATCTTTTAATTGGTGTATTTAAACCATTGGTGCTTAGTGATTATTGATATAGTTGGATAGCTACCATAATTGATACTACAGTCTATTTTTTTTTGTTCCTGTTCTCTACTTTTTAATCTTCCATTCTTTTTCCCTCCCTCCTCAGGCTATAAGTATTTTGTGATTCCATTTTTTTCTGTTAGAATTTCAATTGTACATTTAAAAATGGTACCTTTTTAAGTGGCTGCCCTTCAGTTAGCAATATACACTTACAATTAATGTAAGTCCACTTTCATACAACACTATTATAAGTATCTTATAATACAATATTCCCAATTCCCCCTCCTAATAGGGTGTCATTCCATTGGACTACCAAAAACTATAATTACGGAATAAGTTATTTTTTGAACAAACTCTTACCTGTTTGATCAATTAAGTAACAAAAGTTTTTATTTTTCCTTTATTCCTTCTCTAACATTCTTCCTGTCTTTATGTAGATCCACTTTTTAGACCTGTATCATTTTCCTTTTCTCTAAAGAACTTCTTTAACATTTCTTGCAAGGCAGGTCTACTTCCCTTAATTTTTGGTTGTCTGAGAAAGTGTTTCTCTTTTACTTTTAAATATCATAGGGTACAAAGCTCTAGGTTGGTGGATTTTTTCTCTTAACACCTTAAATTGTCCATTCTCATCCTGCTGCGCTGTTCTGAAGTCAGATGTAATTTTTATCCTTGCTCCTTGATAGGTACTTCTCTGGCTTTTTCCGGTATTTGTGTATGTGTGCGCGTGCATGCGGATGTAATATGCCTAAAGTGTACATCTTTGGTGTTTACCCTGCTTGGTTGCTCTCTGAGCAACTTGGCTCTGTGGTCTGTTGTCTCTCATTAGTTTTGGGAATTCTGTCATTATTGCATCATGTTTCTTCTGTACCTTTCTTCTCTTTCTGCTCTTCTCTTGCAGTTGTTTTGGGTGTTATGCCTTTTCCATTTACTTTTTCTCTTTAGATTTGTTTGGGAAGTTCCTATAGACAAATCTGTCTTTTAGTGAGCCTGTGACCCTGGCCTTTGACCTTTACAAGTACATCTCAATTTTTTGTTTTTTCCCCCTTAGAAGAGACGAGGTTAGAGGACGCTGGAGTTAGGTATTTATTTCCCTTCTTCCAGGTCAGTTAGGCTCTGGTAAAACAGCCCCTGTTGAGGGCAGCCTTGTTCAGAGCAAAATAGCCCTGGCTGGTGTGGCTCAGTGGATTGAGTGCTAGCCAAACCAAAGGGTCGCTGGTTCGATTCCCAGTCAGGGCACATGCCTGGGTTGCAGGCTGGGTTCCCCAGTTGGGAGTTCATGAGAGGCAACCATGCATTGATGTTTCTCTCCCTTTCTTTCTCCCTCCCTTCCCCTCTATAAAAATTAAATCTTTAAAAGAACAAAATATACTGGGCATATTTTAAATTGGCTACTTTCCCCCTCCCTCTACTGAAAACATGAGTTTTTTCTCCCCTCTACTGTGTGAACCTGACAAGGCTCCTGGAGGTGAGTGAAGCTCACGGAAGAGTGGGGGCCGCCTAAGACTAGTGCCCCCAGATCTCTTTCAAACTTGTCCACACCAAGTCTCCAGCAATTCATTAATTAGATTACATTTTGCTAGTCTTCCTACTGCCTAGATATGTCTTCAGTTTGGCCATCTTTTCTCCATTCCAGATCAGAAACTGGAAATCTCAAGTGCTTTTCTCTGCATGGTAATATTTTAAGTAATTTTTTCCTTATACTTTTCTTACTGTCCACATTTTCTATAATGTACATACATATATTGTTTATTATGATAAAAAATGTGTTCTTAGAAAAAAATTTAAGAAATGAGTTTAATTTCTGTTGATTTGGAATAAAATAAAACAAGATTTTTCTGGCTAGTAAACAATTTAAACCATTAGAAAAGATTGGGGGTGTGAGGTGCTGGGTGTGTGGCTTAGGTTATGGCAGTATCTCTGCTGTTGTTCAAGTTTAAAGTCACCAAAGTAGACTCCTCGCCCTTGCACACACCTGGTTCATTTCAGCAGAGTGGCTCTCTCTCACCCTTTTATTTTCCTGACCAAATGTTCTATAGCAAGAGCCTGTCCAGCCCTTTGCAAGAAACTGTCACTCAGACACTAGGGTTTCAATCCTCTAGAACTGAAAAACAAGAAGAAACATTTGTTGAGCTAAATTATCTCTTTATTAGGAAAGCACCAACACCACATTCTTGGAAATTACTGGAATTTTATTTGCCTCAGGCTTATGACTTGCAACCAAAGACATTGTGCAAAGAAAGCAAAGATTAAGTACACTTTCGGGAGAAGGAGACGATCCACGTTGGTAACATAGGAGATCAGGTTGACAAAGAAAGCCATCCAATGCACTATATAGATTGCAATATTCAATAGCATGTTCAACAAAACCTTTTTTAATCAACTGCAAAAGAAAGTAAGCCATGTTTACAGTAGACATAAATCTTATACAGTTCAAAAAGCATTTTTCTTTTAGATCATAG